>VZQC01010091.1:1287054-1304338 GCA_009823505.1 Rhizomys pruinosus
TCTTTTGCAAGTGGTGTTGGCAAAACTGGATCACCATTCATAGGAGAACAAAATTAAACCCCTACCTCTCACCCTGTACAAAAATAAACTCCAAGTGGATCAAAGATCTCAATGTGAAACCTGAAACCCTGAAGTTATAGAAGTAAAAGTTGGCAACAACCTACAAGACATAGGTGTAGGAAAAGACTTTTTTTTTTTTTGTCTTTTCAGACGGGTCTCCTGTAGCCCCAGCTGTCCTGGAACTCACTCTGTTAGACCAGGCTGGCCTTGAACTCAAAAGATCTGCCTGCCTCTGCCTCCCGAGTGCTAGGATTAAAGCATGTGCCACCACGCCCAGCCAGGAAAGACTTTCCAATCAGACAGAGCTGCACAGGAAATAAGGGCAACAGTCAACAAATGGTACTCCATCAAATTCAAAAAGCTTCTGTACATCGAAAGAAACAATCAAGGAAGTGAAGAGAAAACCCACAGAGTGGGAGGAAATCTTCACCAGTGATTCATCTGACAGAGCATTAGTGTCAAGAATATATAGATTAATCAAAAACCAAAGAAGTAAGAAAACAAATGACCTACTCAAAAGATGGAGTAAAGAGCTGAACATGGACTTCACCAGTGAGGAATTAAAGATGGCTGAGAAACATCTTAAAAAGTGTTCAACATCATTAATAATTAAGGAAATGCAAATTAAAACCACTCTCAGATATCATCTCACTCCAATATGACTGGCTAAGATCAAGAAAACAAAAGACACCAAGTGCTGGAGAGGTTGTGGGGAAAGGGGAACACTCATCCACTGCCGGGTGGAATGTAAACTTGTACAACCATTATGGAAAGCAGTGTGGAGAACCCTTAAAAGACTCAAAATGAGCCTACCACCTGACCCAGTCATACCACTCCACAAAGACTATACCCATAAGACTAATCCTACCACAAAGATACATGCACATCCATGTTTATTGCAGCTCTCTTCACAATAGCCAAGAGCTGGAACCAACCCAAATGTCTCTCAACTGATGAGTGGATAACAAAAATGTGGTACATCTACACAATGGAGTACTAATCAGCAGTAAAGAAAGATGACATCATGAACTTTGCAGGTAAATGGATGGAACTCAAAGCCATTATGCTAAGTGAAGTAACACAGTCCCAGAAAAACAAGCAGCGAATGGTCTCTCTCATTTGTGGGTGCTAACACCAAATCCCCAGATGAAAGGCAAGCTGAACAACATTATTGTTATATTTCTGTTTATCTGAAAGCAACTATGTTGTGATAATGTAAATCTCTTAATGGGCTCTAGAATTGCTCTATCACTTACTTTCAGACTCTGTAATTACTGTATATAAGTGGAAAGTATGTATGCATATTTTACAGTAATATAAAATTAAAGGAAGAATTCCTAAACATAAAAAAAAAAAAGACTGAGAGAAAGATGCAGGACAGTTATGGCAGAGTGCAAGATCTGGGGTGGGGTGGGGGAAGGAAAGGAGAAATATGTCTAAACTGAACTGAGAAATGATGTTTGAAATACACAAAACATCAATAAAAGCATTATAAAAATTAAAAAACGAAGTGCCTTTATTGTACCGATGTCATATGCTGTGCTGCTCATTGACCTGGATATTTGGTCTTGAGGCTGATGTTGGACCATCTATTGATGATCTCCCTTAGTGGCTTGCATAGTGCTCTTCACAGCTGTGAGAACTAGCCTTCAGGGGTGGTGGCTTCCAGGTCAGATCCAGCTCCATTGCTCAAGATCCAGTCTCCAAAGTATGTCCTGTCTTCACCAATAGGGCTTTACCATCAGGTTCTGGGAGGCACTCAAGGGCTGTGGCAATAGCCCTTGGGAGTCCCTTGGACTACCCCAGCCAGTGACTCAAGGGAAGGCTTCTCCTTTCTGGTACTGTTTCTTGATATGTAGCCTTCATCTTTCTTTATAAACTCATGTAGAGGTATTCTGTGTGTTAGACTAATATGATTCTCTTATTTTTTACCCTAGCAAGGCATTATTTATTGCTCCTCTTTCCCTTTACCTGTCTAGCCCTCCTTCCATATTATCCCCATGCCTTCTCCATTTAAGGTAACTCAGTTCTCCCTTGATACTGCCAGTGTCCTATGGTTCCACTTCTCTTGGGCTCCTTTTCCTCCCTTTATCTCCTCTTTTCCTTCTATTATCCTTCCACTGCCCTCCCATTTAGAGACTCTGATTTTATCTATTCCTGCCTTAGTAACACCTGTCACCTACTAGCCTTCTGTCTCAGGTTCCCCCTTTCTCTTCTCCTTCATGGTTCCTTTTCATTTACCTGGTTCCTGCAGTTAAAGCAGGATATATACTTACATATAAGGATTTGGTGCTAGGATCCACAAATGAGGGACAAGATATGTTGTTTGTTTTTCTGTGTCTGTGTTGCTTCACCTAGCATAAAAGCTTCTAGTTCCATCCATTTACCTGCACATTTCATGATGTCGTCTTTCTTTACCACTGTATAGAACTCCATTGTGTAAATGTACCACATTTTCATTATCCACTCATCAGTTGAGGGACACTTAGGTTGCTTCCAGCTCTTCGATATTATGTAAAGAGCAGCAATAAACATGAATGTGCACGTTTCTGCAATAGGATGGAACCTTTGGGTATACATTCAGGAGTGGTATGACTGGGTTAAATGGTAGGGTCATTTTAAGTCTTCAGAATTCTCCACACTGCATTCCATAGGGGTTGCATGAGTTTGCAATCCCTTTAGCAGTGAATGAGTATTCCCCTTTCCCCACAACCTCTCTAGCATTTGGTATCTTTAATGTCTTTGGTCAGGTTTGTTCCAAGATATTTTTTTGAGGATATTGTGAATGGAAGGGATTCCATATACTCCTTCCCCAACAGCTTGTTATTGGCTTACAGAAAGGTTACTGATTTTTGTAGATTAATTTTGTAACAGGCCACTTTACTGAAACCGTCAATAATTTCTAGGAGTTTTCTGGTAGAATTTTTGGCACCACTTAAGTATATCATATCATCTGCAAAAAGGGATAGTTTGACCTCTTCTTTTCCAATTAGTATTCCTTTAATTTCCTTCTCTTGTCTTATTGCTCTAGCAAGAGTTTCAAGCATTGTATTGAAAAGGAGTGGAGCCTCCTGGGTATATACCCACAAGACTCTTCTTACCACAAAGATACATGCACAGCTATGTTTATTGCAGCTTGTTCACAATAGTAAAAAGCTGGAACCAACCCAAATGCCCCTCAACTGATGAATGGATAGAGAAAATGTGGTACATCTACACAATGGAGTTCTATGCAGCAGTAAAAAAGTCAACATCATGAACTTTGCAGGTAAATGGATGGAACTGGAAGATATTATATTAAGTGAAGTAACACAGTCCCAGAAAAACAAACGACGAATGGTATCCCTCATCTGTGGATGCTAGTGCCAATAACCTAGTTGTAAACATTTCTTGTTGGGAGTGATGCATATTGGAAAGAACAACAACAACACCAACAACAGAAAAGACTGCATTAAAGAACTGACTACAAGGGTGAATCTGGTGGGGTGGGGGATTGGGAGGGGGACATGGATCTAGATTCGATTTGTAACATAATCTTGTACAAAAAATATGTAAAACAATAAATTAAAATAAAAAAGAAAGTGTCCAATGTTAAGTGAAGTCATGAGAGTGGGGTCCTAATATGATACAGTTGATGGCTTTATAAGAAGAATGGACCCACCCTACCAGGTGTGGTGGTGCACACCTGTAATCCCAGCACTCAGGAGGCAGAGGCAGGTGAATCTCTGTGAATTCAAGGCCAGCCTGGTCTACATTGTTCCAGGACAGCTGGGGCTATACGGACAGCCTGTCTTTAACACCCCCCCCCCAAAACAAAGAAAAGGAGTGGAGATAGTGGGCAGCCTTGCCAGGTTCCTGTCTTTAAGGGTAATGCTTCCAATTTTTCTCCATTTAGAAAGACATTGGCTGTGATTTGTTGTATATAGCTTTAATTATGTTAAGGTATGTTCCCTTAGGTCCAATTCCCTCTAGGATTTTGAACATAAAGGCATGTTGAATTTTATCAAAGGCCTTTTCTGTATCAATTAAGATGACCATGTGGGTTTTGTCTGAGTCCATTTATATGATTTATGATATTTGTTGATGTATGTATGGGTTTTTTTGGGTATTTTTGAGACAAGGTCCCCATTTATTCCCAGCTAGCCTGGAACTCTCTATGTAGACCAGGCTGGCCTTGAGCTCACAGAGATCCACCTGCCTCTGCCTCCTGAGTGCTAAGATTAAAGGCATGTGCCACCGCGCCCGGCTGATGTATGTATGTTGAACCATCCCTGCATCTCTGGAACAAATCCTACTTGATCATGGTGGATGACCTTTTTGATGTGTGCCTGTATGCAGTTAGCAAATATTTTGCTGAGGATTTTTTATATTAATTTAGGAAATGGGTCTATAGTTTTCTTTTTTGTTTGAATCATTGCCTGGTTTTGGTATTAGATGTGGGCTTCATAGAAGGAATTTGGGAGATTTCCCTCTGTTTCTAACTGTTTGAATAAGTTAAATAATATTGGTTGTAGGTCCTCTTTAAATGTCTTATAGAATTCTGACATAAATCCAACTGGGCCTGGGCTTTTTTAGTTGAGAGGTTTTATATTACTGTTTCAATTTCCTTATATGTTATGGGTCTGTTTAAACTGTTGATCTCTTCTTGGTTAAGCTTTGGTTATTCCCATGATTTCAGATATTCATCCTTTTCTTTTAGGTTTTCAAGTTTAATGGAGTATAGGTTTTTAAAGCAGTCCTATATAATGTTCTAGTTCACTTTGTTGTCTGTTGGGATGCTTCCCCTTTCATCTCTAATTTTCTTGATTTGGATTTGCTTTTTTTTGGGGGGGGGTTAACTGGGCTGAAGTTCTGTCTATCTTGTTTATCCTTTCAAAGAACCAGCTCTAGGACTCATTGATTATTTGCCTTATTTCCTTTATCTCTATTTCATTAATCTCTGTTCTGATTTTTGTTATTTCTTCTTGTCTGCTGGGTTGGGGTTCATTTGTTGTTTCCTCTCAAGTGTTTTTAGCTGGAGTGTTAGATCATTTATTTGTTCTCTTTCTGTATTTTAATGTGGGTACTTAGAGCTATAAATTTTCCTTTTAGGACTGCTTTTATTTTTTTATTTGTATTTATTTTTATTTTTTTTTGTGTGTGTATGAATGTATTGCCTGCATGTGTGTAAGTGCACCCATGTTGTGCAATGCCTACGAAGTCAGAAGGTGTCAGATTCCCCTGGAACTGGAGTTACAGACAGTTGTTAGCTGTCATGTGGGTGCTGGGAATTGAACCTGGGTCTTCTGTAAGAGCAGTCAGTGCTCTTAACCATTGAGCTATCTCTCTAGCCTCAGAACTGTTTTTAAAGTGTCCCAGAGGTTTTGCTGTATTGTATTGTCCTCTTTGTTTAATTCTAGAAATACTTTTAATTACTTTTTTTTTTTTTACTAATTTTTAAGTTCAGCACAATTTTCAGCAGAAAACTATGGTCAATAAAAATTTTAAGCAAAATATATTAATACAGGAGAGCTCTGATACCAGCAATAGATTATTCTACCAAGGAGATGTTGGCCAAGGGATCCAAGCCCCCCCCCCCAAAGGTAAAGGCTTCTTGCCTGTAAACTGGGATACCTGCAAGAAGAGAGGCAGTAAAGCCCTGCTGTCGAAGACCTGATGTAAGCATGGGAAAGATGTATTGAGACCACACTTGCAAGTGTACAGTTGGTCTCTGAAATACCAGAGTGTTACCAAAGGCCACTAATCCAATAATGCAAATATAGGTCTCCTTGAGTCAAGCAAGACTCCTCCATCAGCACCAGCTGCACCTCACCTACCTGGAAATACTGTGCAGCAGTGGCAGCCATATGTCTGTATATCCAAAATCTAATTGGCTAGTAGCTCTCTCCTTGGAGGACTAACCCACAGCTGATGCCACAAGCTTACATCCTCTAGTGGTTAGGAGATGTTATAAGCCACAGTAAGACCCTGTCATATTTTACAGAAAAAACATAATTCATGCATTAACATACCATCCAAACATCTGTGTCTATACCAAAGTAACCTATCATAACAATTAGTACTGTTTAAATACCTATATATCTAATTGCTTGTGCTTCATTAGTAGGATTGAAAGGTTATTCCTGGACAAACTGTCAGTCCATGAAAGGAAAGAGCCAGAACTGACCAGAGTCCAAAACGACAGCTCCAGAGAAAGTAGACTGTTTTGCTTCTCATCCACCTGTGCTCCTTTTCTAAGTCTAGGGAACAATCTGCAGAAGAGGGGGTGTGGTAGAATGTAAGGTCTGCGACTGAGGTGAATGGTGAAACTACAGCAATATAGACTGGACACTTATTTGATCAACTTGATTGTACATATAAGCCCCCTCCCCCAGCTGGATGGTGGGACCCTTGGGCCATGTGTGTTTGGGCACAACTGCTTGCAAATTGGTTTTACATGAAGGATGCTTGTACTCATAAATTATTACTTATTGTTAAAAAATGAAAAAAAGAATAGAAGAAAAAAAAAACACATCACAATTAACAGTATCCAATCAGCAGCCCCCATGTGGCTGATAGCTACACACAAAATTATAAACTTACACAACATTGAGATTTTTTTTACTTGATTGCGTGGTTTTTGAGTGTGAACTTTGTAGCTGACATCATGGCACAATGTCAAAAGGTCAGACATCCCTACCAGCCTACAATACAAAACTGAGTAAAGAAATACATACCAGAGACTTGACTCAAAACTCAAAGAAAACAACAGCAACGGAACAGCGCCTTCAAATGTAAGATTACAAGGTGACTCCAGGACTTTTCAAAGCAGTACAAACCAGAGTTCACTGGGATGGAATGGTCTGGGACAATCCATGTTATAAGCATTGTAATTAAATAAATTTCTTTATTTCAAGATACTTGATTTGAAAATCTACCCAATCTAAGGAACTTCTGACGAAGAAAGGACAGAGAGCCCCTTACTTATGAAGAGTGAAGACCTATGCCTCTTAATTTTCCTCCTTTGACTTTGTCACCAGGCTACAGTCCAACAAAAGATTACTGCCCTACATGGGCTGGAGAGATGGCCTAGTAGTTAAGAGTGCCAACCACTCTTGCAGAGGAGCCTGGTTCGATCCCCAGCACCCACATGGTGGCCGAGAACCGTGTGAAACTCCAATTCCAGAACTCCAGTTCCAGAGGAATCCGATACCCTCTTCTGACCTCCGCGGCGTTGCACAACACGGGTGCACAAACTTGCATGCAGACAGTACATTCATACACATACAGAAATAAATAAAATTAAAAAAAAATTACTGCCCTACAAATCAACCTCTCTGGTTTAGATTTTCCTACATTAATCACATGGATACTTGCCATGGACAGCTCTAATAGATCCAATTTCTTTTAATTTATCCAGCTACATGACACTAGCTGGCTACAAAATCTGGGACTCACAGAATAGCAGCATTGGTCAGCTTCAACGGTCACAATATTTTATATCCTCATCTGTCCACCCTCTTTATGATCTTGTCCATTATTTCTTCTGGAATTCAATCCTCCGAGCAACATTCTGAGCACCGAATTTTTTGATCAATGCATTTCTAGTATCTTCATCTTTCTGCAAATCTAAATCATCTTGCCTGGACTAATTGGGATAACCATCAGCTCTCTGACCAGACTCTAAAAAAGAGGAAGTAGCTTCCAGCTCACCACTATTTTTTAGGAGGCCTGTGTAACTGTTGACAGATCCAAGTTAAACTTTTCCNACCCGTGTCCTCCTCCTCCTCCGATTTGTGTGCTTATTTATTTATTTGTTTATCTATTTATTTATTTATTTTCCTCTGTGTATGAATGTACTGTCTGCATGTAGGTTTGTGCACCCGTGTCCTCCTCCTCCTCCGATTTGTGTGCTTATTTATTTATTTGTTTATCTATTTATTTATTTATTTTCCTCTGTGTATGAATGTACTGTCTGCATGTAGGTTTGTGCACCCGTGTCCTCCTCCTCCTCCGATTTGTGTGCTTATTTATTTATTTGTTTATCTATTTATTTATTTATTTTCCTCTGTGTATGAATGTACTGTCTGCATGTAGGTTTGTGCACCCGTGTCGTACAATGCCGTGGAGTTCAGAAGAGGGTCTCAGAAGCCCCTGGAACTGGAGCTCTCCTGGAATTGGAGTTACAGATGGTTCTCAGCCGCCATGTGGGTGCTGGAGATCGAACCCGGGTCCTCTGCAAGAGAAGTCGGCGCTCTTAACCACTAGGCCATCTCTCCAACCCCTCAGGGTGTGCTTCTGAATCTTCCTCAGGTGTAGGAGGATCATCATCACACATTGTTATATGTATTTGGCTCTCGTCCACCACAACTTCCTCAAACTCCGGAGTGTCTTCCTCAAACAGGTTTTTGACTTCACCATTCTCCTTGATCTCTTCCTTCACATATTCTTCTTCAGGCAAATCTGGAGTTCTCTTATTCTGTGGTTCCCCGCTGTCCACGGCCTCTGCGTCCCGCTCCGCCTTCCCCTTGAGCTTCTGCGAGGACGGGCTGACCCGGGCGTCCCCCAACAGGTACTTGTGCTCCTGGCCCCGAAGGCGCTTGAGGCACAGGGGTCCTTGAGGGCCTGCTCTTCTCCATCGCCTTCCACAGGGCGTTGCCCGTCACTGAGTTGGGAGAGTGCGCATTCTCCTTCACGTAGGTCAGGATGGCCATCCGCCAGGTGAGGGGCTGCGGCTCGGGCTCCGTGGAGCCCTCAGCCGGGGTCTGGTTGGCCGCGGAGCTCAGGCCCAGCCGGTAAGCCTCGAGCTCCAGCCTCTCGTTGCGCTCCACGCAGTCCAGGATGTACTGCATGGAGACGAAGTCTCCCGAGCTGGCCAGCGCCTCCCCTGGCTGGGCCAGCAGCACGGCCCGGGCTCCTGCACCCTGCACACAGTACCGCCGCCATGCAGGATGAAGTGTCGACAGCCAGCGCTTAGCCGGGCTGGGCCGCACTTAGACATGGAACTTCGGTCGTCCCTCAGGAACAAAGTGGATGAATGAGTGGGCCCATTGGGGTCTTTGCCCAGATCCATCGGCTCTGCCATGTTTGCATTAAGATTCCTCCTAATTACTTTCTTAATTTCTCCTTCGATCCATTCATTATTCAGGAGTATGTTTTTTAATCTCCATGAGTTCCTGTAGTTCCTAGGGCTTCTCCTGGTGTTGATATTAAACTTTATTGCATTGTGGTCTGATAAAATGCATGGAATTACTTCAACTGCTTTTGTATTTGTTAAGGTTTGTTCTGTGCCCAGTATGTGGTCAATTTTGGAGAAAATTCCATGGGGTGCTAAATAGAAAGTACAGTCTTTGGTGCTTGGCTGGAATATTCAATAGATGACTGTTAGGTCCATTTGCTGTATAATATTGTTCAGTTCAGATGTTTCTCTGTTCATTCTTTATCCACTCAGTCCGTCTAATGGACACAGTGGGATATTGCAGTCCCCTACTACTAGTGTGCTGGGATTAATATGTGTCTTAAAGTCCTGTAGAATTGTGTTTATGAAGTTTGGTGCACCAGAGTTTGGTGCATATATATTCATGATTTTGATATCTTCTTGGTTAACTGTTCCTTTGATAAGAATGAATTGATCCTCTTCATCTCTTCTGATTAATTTTAATTTGAAGTCTATTTTGTCTGATATCAGAATAGCAATTCCTGCTTGCTTCTTAGTGCCATTTTCTTGAAATATTTTTTCCACCCTTTCACTTTAAGATAGTCCCTGTCCTTGAAGATTAGACAGGCTTCTTGCGGACAATAAAAAGATGGATATTGTTTCTTTTTTTTTATTTTTTATTTTACTTTATTTATTTTCTATGTGTATGAATGTACTGTTTGCATGTAGGTTTGTGCACCCGTGTCGTGCAATGCCGTGGAGGTCAGAAGAGGGTCTCGGATTCCCCTGGAACTGGAGTTCTCCTGGAATTGGAGTTATAGACGGTTCTCAGCCGCCATGTGGGTACTGGGGATCGAACCCGGGTCCTCTGCGAGAGCACTCGGTGCTCTTAACCGCTAGGCTGTCTCTCCAGCCCCATTTTTTTTTATTTTGTTTCTTTTTTCTTTAATTTTATTTATTTATTTTTTTATGTGTATGAATGTACTGTCTGCATGTAGGTTTGTGCACCCGTGTCGTGCAATGCCGCGGAGGTCAGAAGAGGGCATCAGATTCCCCTGGAACTGGAGTTCTCCTGGAATTGGAGTTACAGACGGTTCTCAGCCGCCATGTGGATGCTGGGGATCAAACCCGGGTCTGCTGCAAGAGCAGTCGGTGCTCTTAACCGCTAGGCTGTCTCTCCAGCCCGGATTTTGTTTCTTAATCTATTCTACTAGTCTATGCTTCTTGATTGAGGAGTTCAGTCCATTGATATTTAAAGTTATTATCGAGAGATGTATATTGCTTCCCATCTTTTTGGTTTCTGTTTGCCTTCTTGGTCTAGGTTTGTATTTCCACAGTTAAGCCTTCATTAACTACTTTCTATTACCACTTGGGTATAGTCAATCCTTTCTTCAGCTCTTTCTTTGTATTGCTTCAAGTATTCTCTGAAGGGCTGGTTTTCTGGAGATGAATTCCTTCAGCTTATTTATGCCATGAAAGATTTTCCTTTCTCCTTCAATTATAATAGACATTTTTGCTCCAAGCTTTTCTGGCTTTCATCATTTGCATTGAGAAGTCAGCCATAATTCTGATGGGTTTTCCTTTATAAGTGACTTGCTTTTCTTTTGCAGCTTTCAGTATTCTCTCTTTGTTTTGAACATCTAGTGGGTTGTTTTTTTTTTTTTTTTTTTTTTTTTTTTTTTGGTTCTTTTCCCAGACAGGGTCTCCCTGTAGCCCCAGCTGTCCTGGAACTTGCTCTGTAGACCAACCTGGCCTTGAACTCACAAAGATCCGCCTGCCTCTGCCTCCCAAGTGCTATGATTAAAGGCCGTGCACCACCAAGCCTGGCTAAACATCTAGTCTTTTTACTGTGATGTGGCATGGGGAATTTCTTTTCTGATCTTATCTATTTTGTGTTCTATGTGCTTCTTCTATTTATATGGGTATGTCTTTCCTTAATTTAGGGAAATTTTCTTCTACAGTTCTGTTGAAGTTCTGACAACACCTTTATCCTGAGATTCTTCTCCTTCCTTTATACCTATGATGTGTAGGTTTGGTCTTTTCATGGTGTCCCACATTTCCTGATTATTCAGTTCCTGTTTCCTTTTATTATTTTTTTTTCATAATCTTTGCTCGAGTGGTCCAATTCTTCCACTTTACTTTCCAGTCTTCATATTCTATTTTCTACTTCATTCATTCTGTTACTGAGGCTTTCTTTCATCCTTTCCAGATGGGTTCTTGAGTGTTCCACTTCCTTTTTTACTTCAGCCTGAGTTTTCTTCAGTATTTCTATTTCTTTTGTGAACTCAGTCTGAAGTTTATCATTATCTTCTTTTAGTTTATCTCTATCTTCTTTTAGTTCTTTGAATTGTTTGTTTGCATGTTCTTTAAATTCCTTGAATTCTTTGGATAGTTCTTTTAAATTTTGTGTCCCGGGTTACATCTGGGGGTAGGGGGTGGGTTCCTCATTATAGCCTTCTTCTACAGGATTGGTATTATTTTTCTGGAGACATAGTATTTGGGTTTTTCAAGTTATTGTTTTTTCATTGTCATTTTGGCATTTGGATTTCTTTTGTTGTTTGTGATTCTGGTATGAAGCTCAAGTGTTTCTTGGTTGAATTGAAGACTGACTTTACTTGTATTCTTCAGATGCCTTTGTTGTCTTCTTATTAGGTATGAAAGGCTGGTTGGTCTAGGATACAGGTTCTCATTTCAGATTTCGTACTGGAGGGACCAGCTAATTCTCATCCAGCTAGTCAAGAGCTCTTCTGAAGGCCCAACACAGGTATAAATCCGGCAGGTTTGGATCCACAGGACACCACACCATGCGAAGCTGAGGGAGGGTTCCAGGTGTTCCTGAGCTAGGTGGTCAGGAGTCTGGAATCCTGCCACAGCAGAGTTTGGGGCTCTAACCATAGAATGGAGGTCAGCCTCATGCAGTTACTGGGAGACAGGAAACTGCAGAAATGCCACACCAAATGGGGCCAGCCTATGGGCTCTCCAGGGTTGGTTGCAAACTTCTGAATCTGGGTACAGGGCAGGGAAGCCTAGCCTGGAGCTGAGGGAGGGGCCCATGTTTCTGAGCTAGGGAGCAGGGAGTCTGGGATACTGTCATTGCAGCACATTTTGGGGCTCTCACCACTAAGTGGAGGCCAGCCTTATGCACTCACTGGGAGAGTGAAACCCATAGAACTGCTGCACCACGTGGGGTCTGCCTACCAGTTCTCCGGGGCTGGTTGCAAATGTCTATTTTTTTCTATTAAGAACAATACTTAGAGCCAGGTGTGGTGGCACACACCTTTTATCCCAGCATTCATCAGGTGGATCACTTTGAGTTCAAGTCCAGTATGGTCTACATAGTGAATCCATGCTAACTGTGGTTACAGGGAGACCCTGTCTCAAAAAGACCCCCCTTCAAAAGAACAATACTTAGAATCAAACAATGAAATTTAAAACAATAATACCAGTAGGTCTCCTAAGTACAGTGTCTAAAGCCATAGTTTGGGATAGAGAAAAGTATTAAAAATTTTACTGATAATTTTAAAAATTCATACTCTCTAAACATCTGTTTTTATGTGCTTATTTTATAATTTACAAGGGTCAGTAAGTAATATAGTAACCTGTGCCTATAAGAAACACAAGCCAGGCATGGTAGTGCACACCTTTAATCCTAGCACTCAGGAGGGAGAGGAAGGAAGATCTCTGTGAGTTCAAGGCCAGTCTGGTCTACAGAGAGAGTTCCAGGCAGCTGGGGCTATAGGGAGACCTTGTCTCAAAAACACACACACACAAACACGCACACACAAAAACCCCACGCATATATGGCATATAGTTTAGGTTGCAAATATATTTTAGAGTGATGCTTGGAAGCAAGAACTAAAAGATTTTTGAAACATATCAAAGTAAACAATCACCAAAGTGAAGAGATAACTTACAGAATGAACAGAAAAAAACCCAAATCGTTGCCAACTACCTACCAGACAGGGCACTAATAGTTATTATATATAAAGACCTACAAGACTTAAACAATGGAAAAACGAACCATCCAGTCAATAAATGTATTAATAAAACCAAAGAGACAGTTTTCAAAAGAGTAAATACAAATTGCCAGACAATACTTCAAAAAGTGTTCGACCTCCTTAGCCATCAGGCAAATACAAATTAAAACTACTTTAAGATTTCCATCTTGTTAGTGCATTTACAGTACACAATGGAATTTTATTAAACCACGAAGAAAAAACAAAATCATGAGATTTGCAAAAAGATAAATGCTGAATTTTCTTTTATGTAGGAACCTAGATTTAAAGTTAGATATATGACTATTTTTATATATGTTCTGAGTAGTTATTATGAAATAGGAAGGGGGTCCTGAGAGGGGAGGAAGAAATATTAAGGGAGGAACAGAGACCATGGGAAAGCAGAAGGGGGCTCACTGGGAAGGGAACCAGCTGCAGGAAGGGTGTGTGGAGGAGAAGGATGAGAACAAAGTACAAATGACGTGTATGTGTGAAGACGCCATTATGAAATCCATTACACTGCATGCTAATGTAAAAGTGTTTAGATAGATAGATGAGAGAGAGAGAGAGAGAGAGAGAGAGAGAGAGAAGAGAAGAGAAGAGAAGAGATAACTTCACAAGAATTCATGGGAAGTGAACTAATGGGTAGCCAATTACAAATTGGATTGTTATTATTTCAGAGACAAATAGCACATTTTTATTTCAAGGCCTATTTTTATTTATTTATTTATATGTGTATGAATGTACTGTCTGCATGTAGGTTTGTGGACCCGTGTCGTGCAATGACACGGAGGTCAGAAGAGGGTGTTGGATTCCTCTGGAGCTGGAGTTCTCCTGGAATTGGAGTTACAGACGGTTCTCAGCCGCCATGTGGGTGCTGGGGATCAAACCTGGGGCCTCTACAAGAGCAGTCAGCGCTCTTAACCACTAGGCTATCTCTCCAACCTCTCAAGGCTTATTTTTAAAACATGAGGTTTTTTTGACTTATTTGTATCTCCAATTCCTTAACTTTAAGATGATAATCATTAAAATACATATATCATCATGGCAGGAGGGGGGATGAGAAGAACAGTGAATTCTCCAAGTTGGAATCTCTCTTAATCCAAAAGCCATGTGCTTATAGAACCTATGTTCTACACTGCTCAGATATATCTTTCTCTGTGTCTAAGAAACTTTGACCTCTGGTACCTCTGAATCAAAACAAATCAGAGAAAAGTGAGGTTCAGGCTGCTGTATGAGGGTTCCATAAGGTTAGCTGACAGAAATAATTTGAGCTGTTTCCAGGACCACTGTAACCAGTAAACGGTGGGAAAGGCCCATGGACAAGGCTCAGTACCACTACTGCCCACCACCATTATAACCTTTCATAAAGAAAATAGATTTTTTTATAAACATGCTAAAGCAAACAGGAGATAAGCAGGGCCTTCAAGCAAGGAGAAATTATATGCAAAGACACAAAGCTGTGAAAATATATGAAATGTTAGGTCTTATAAGGGCTCTGACTAACTGATAATATAATGCCAAATCAGCAAGCTATACTTACTTATTGCAATATGAATAGTAGATAGTGACTAAATATTCATTATTTTAACAATTGAGTAGAACATGTATGCCATTCCAGCATCACTCAGCAGACATTTTCTTTGTCAAATTATAGCTACTACTCTTGAGAGTTCTTATACACACTCTTTAAGTATTGAAACATCATTGTTACAGGCATAAGAGAGTGAACACTGATGGAGCAGTGTTACTCTAGATTAGGGTTTTCATACTGTAAGTTGTAGCCTAACAATACGGTATAAAATCAATAAAGGCTATTGTTATTGTCTTTTAGAAAAAAATGAAGTAAAACAGATTATATGTACATAAATATGTCTATCCTGAGCACAGTGTAAAATATATTTTGTACAATGCATCATGGTAAAAAAATGTCAAGCCACTGGTCTACATATTTGATGTGAAACATAACTTTGTGGGGAAAGGGGAACACTTGTCCACTGCTGGTGGGAATGTAAACTCGTACAGCCACTATGGAAAGCAGTGTGGAGAACCCTTGGAAGACTTGGAATGAACTTGCCACCTGACCCAGCCATACCGTTCCTGGGTATGTACCCACAAGACTCATCTTACCGCAGAGATACATGCACAGCCATGTTTATTGCAGCTCTCTTCACAATAGTAAGGAGCTGGAACTGTTAGGACCAGGTCAGAAAGAAGTTAATCAAAAGGAAAGGGTTAAGCATGCAGGAGCAACTCTCTAGTTGAAGCAGGTCTGGTTCCCATAGTTACTCCCTCCCACCTTGAGTTATTGGTTCCCAGAGCTACCTGAGGTCAGGATGAACTTTCCCAGCCCGGTAGGAGTGCTTCTCACCCCCTAAGGAGCCCATTACTCTCCAAGGGACTTCACACTGCTAAACACAACCATTGTTTCAAACAAAGGGGTACAGAACAGGTGGACTGATCCAATGAAAGACTGCCTGGTCTGCAACCACCAAGACCCCACCAATCAGAGAAAGGATCACAGTAACCGAAGTGGAAATCCCCTAACTGGGAATAAAAGTGGGAGAGGATCCAACCTCGGGGCCACTACCCTCCAGTCCCATGGGAGTGTGCTCGGCCCGACGCATGGATCTGTTTCTGTCACTGTCTCTGTGTTGTGTTCTGTACTTTTTCCTTGATGTAATGTTCTTCTATTAAAGCTTTTCCTCCACAGTTTTTGGCCTCTCGAGAGATTCTTTGGTAGACTGGCATTTCTAACCCAGCATCTGGAGGTTCCACCGAGATATGCCACCTCCTCGAGGGGTCTCTGGACACCAGCTGGCCTTGGAGAACAAAGCACTTTGAAAGGTACCGAGCTAGCTCCTGTTTTGGTTTCAGTTTTCTGTTTCTGTGACGCCAGGGCTGCTGCCTTAGAGGAAGGCTGGACGCGACTAGCTCCTCTGGGCATGAGAGAAGGAGGACGCTCTGACTCTCCAATAGACAAACAGGGGGTTCGTCTGATACTAGACTCAGGATGGTCTAGTATCCTGGTTTTGAGGCATGGCCAGTGGGTCTGGCCCTTCAGTTCTGGTCATGGCTGACAGCCTCTGCTGTCTGAGTCCTTTCTGGGTCCTCTGGGTCCTCACCGTGTTCGTTTGATTTGTGGTCTTTGTGTTTTTCTCATTACTGCTTTTGTTTCTGTTCTTCTGTACTTCCAATCTAACATGGGACAATCTACTTCTTCTAATCCCCTACTCCCCTCTCTCCTGTGCAGGCAAGCATGCACACAAAGGGCCCATGCTGTGAGCTCCAAGGAGCCAGAGCTGTTACTACTCTACTCCGCTAGAAATACAAGATCCATCATAGTAAGATGCCAGGCAGCTGGCCCTCCTTAACAGTACTGTTAGTTAAGGTGGAGCAGGCATTTAATGAAATCAACCCAGCATTTGGAGGCTTTGGATACAAAAGTGTTTTAATGTACTTTAAAAGTACTTTAGTACTTAACTAAAAAATGTCTTAAACTCTAAATGATTTTGTGTAAATGTGACAATGAAAAATTAATGGTTCCACAGCCCTGCACAGCCAAGGTCTGCAGCAGACTGGAAAACGGAGAACTTTCTGTGCCCTGACATCAAGTTATTCTATGAGATTTAAAAAAAAAAGGAATCTCTCATTATATTAAGTCATATGTCTGTGCAAGCCGTCTGTGTGTTAACTGTTCTCCCATGTGTCTGAGATTCATGTCATGTGTGTTCTTCTGTGTTGGTTTCTGTTAAAAGTGGCCACTTCAAAGCTCTTTCATTCTGTATTGTGCACATAAATTAAGTTTACTTTTGGCATGCCTCTTAAACTTTTTCAAAGGCCTAATTTGAACCCAGGTTCCTAGGTTCCTACAGAGAAAAATTCTAAACTGGTTATCTAAAGGTTTTATTTGTTATCTGTTAAGACTGGATTTGATCTCCAAATTAAACTGTTTTAAAGTTGCAGGTATTCTAACTTCAGTTTCCTTTCAACTTGTTTTCCAGACCTCTGAAGACCTGATTTTTAACCCTTATGGTTAAAACAAATGTCTGTTTTCTTTTCTTCTACCTAGCCAGGCTTTTGACAGCTGTGC
>VZQC01010091.1:1311696-1408942 GCA_009823505.1 Rhizomys pruinosus
AAGTGAGGAATTAGAGATGGCTGAGAAACACCTTAAGAAGTGTTCAACATCACTAATCATTAAGGAAATGCAAATCAAAACCACTTTAAGATATCATCTTACTCCAATAAGACTGGCTAGGATCAAGAAAACAAATGATACCAAGTGCTGGAGAGGTTGTGGGGAAAGGGGAGCACTCATCCACTGCTGGTGGGGATGTAAACTCGTACAGCCACTATGGAAAGCAGTGTGGAGAACCCTTGGAAGACTTGGAATGAACTTGCCACCCGACCCATCCATACCACTCCGAGGCATGTACCCTCAAGACTCATGCCACCACAGAGATACATGCACAGCCATGTTTATTTCAGCTCTCTTCACAATAGCAAGGAGCTGGAACCATCCCAAATGCCCCTCAACTGATGAGTGGATAGAGAAAATGTGGTACATATACACAATGGAATTCTATGCAGCAGTAAAGAAGGATGACAACATGAACTTTGCAGGAAAATGGCTGGAGGACATCATGCTGAGTGAAGTAACACAGTCCCAGAAAAACAAACGATGAATGGTATCCCTCATCTGTGGATGCTAGTGCCAATTACCTAGTTGTGTTTCTTGTGCCTGGCCTCTTGAGCTTTTGTCCAAAGCAGTTGGGAGTGATGCATATTGGAAACAACAACAACAACAACAACAACAACAGAAAGGACTGCATCAAAGAACTGACTGAAACAGTAAACTTCTGCTCAAAACAGTCAACTTCTACATGGAGAATATTGAGAAAGACTGAGAAAGAGATGAAAAGCATGTTTGGCAGAATGCATGAGCTCTGGTGGGGTGGGGGGATAGGGTGGGGGACGCGGGTCTAGATTTGATTAAAAAAATAATAAAAAAGAATCTTTAAAGATTTCCAATCTACCCCCCCAATCTTGTAATTCATAAATGGGCTACTGAATTTAAGATGTAATTCTCAAATAAGAGATATATTTGAGAAACGGTTCAACCATCTTAACCATCATGGAATGCAGATTAAAACTACATTGAATGGCACCCCCATCCCTAAAGCAAAATGGTTTTCATCAAGAAAACAAATGACAGCAGCTTTAGCAAGGATGCAAAGAAAGAAGACCTCTTATTCACAGCTGGTGCTAATAGAAACTGAAGTAGCCACTGTGGAAATCAGTATGGAAGTTCCTCAAAAAACTTAAATGGGGCTGGAGAGATGGCTCAGTAGTTAAGAGCACTACTCTTGCAGAGGACCTGGGTTTGGTTCCCAGCATCCTCATGGCTGCTAACAACTACGTATAACTCCAGTTCCATGGGATCTGCCACCCTCTTCTGGCCACCACCGGCATTGCATGCACAGGTGCACTTCCATACATGCATACAAAACACATAAAATAAAATAAATCAATAAAATAAAAAATACTAAAAATAGAATCACCACATGATTCTAAACCTGAAGGATTCTAAGCCAGCATGCCACAGAGATACTTGCACATCCATATTTACTACTGGACTAGTCACAACAGTGGAGATTTGGAACCAAACTATCTGTCTATTAGCAGATAACAGCATAAGGAAAATGTATACATACACACCAGAATTTTACTCTCCTATGAAGAAGAGTAAAGTGGTGACACTTCAGAAAAATAAATGCCTGGAACTGGAATCATCAAGTTAAGCAAAATAATCCAGACAAAGAAACAGAAATATTGCATGTTTTTTCTCATATGTGGAACCTAGATGTGTGTGTGTGTGTGTGTGTGTGTGTGTGTGTGTGTGTGTGTGTAGGAGAGAGGGGAACAAGAGAGTAAATGAATACAGGAGATATGATAACAGAAGGTGTGACTATCTTGAGAGAGGGAACAGATGAACTCACAAGGGTGAAGAATGAGAACTGGAGAGTTGAGAACAAAATATCATGATAGATATGCATGAACAGAAAAATGGCACAAGGAAACTCATTACCTTGTATGCTGATTAAACTAATAAAATGAGGGGCAGAGAGATGGCTCCGTGGTTATGAGCACTCGTGGCTCTTGCAGAAGACCCTGTTTCAGTTCCCAGTATCCAGATGATGTCTAACAATCACCAGGACCTCCAGTTTCAGGGGATATGAGGGCCTCCTCTGACCTCTGTGGGCATTGCATGTACACGGTTCACCTACATACATGCAAGCTAAACGGTCATAGACATAAAAAAGTAACAACTTAAAAGATAAGATTCATTTTATCTTCACAATAACGCTGAAGTAGGTGCTGTGGTTGGTTATTCTCATGTCAGATGTGAGGAAATGGAGACACAGAAGAGTTAAATCCATTGAGCAAGGCCACACAACTGGTAATAGGGAAAGACTTGAACTCAGCTCAGAGCCTCAGACTTTAGGCTCCTATAGCTACTCACTTTGCTGTAAAGAGGAAAATAGCAGATAAAGCGCCACAATCCCACAGATGCAGAATTTCAGAGATTTTCTGATTTTAGAAAATTAATATATCTTTGGTCTTTTTTTTTTTTTGAGACAGGGTCTCTCTGTAGCCCCAGTTGGCCTGGAACTTTCTATGTAGAATGTAGACCAGGCCAGCTTTGAACTCATAGAGATCCACACCCTCCTGAGTGCCAGGATTAAAGGCATGCACCACCACACCTGGCTTATACATATGTTTCATTAAACTCAGTCAAGATTGGAACTGTACCCCAAAGTGATCACATTAATAAGTGACATTTTTATATTAAATGTATGAATGAAAGAAAAAAGATTATAAATAACTCTATGACAGCTTGGGCCAAGTTCTGTGACTTGCCAAAGAAGTCCATGTTTCAGAATCAATAATATCTCTAAACTGTGGATAAGGACCCATGCTCTTGCAATAACAGCCTTTCTCAGAAGTAAAAGCAAGGTGGAACCAGTTAGGCCTCAGCTCCTGCTTCCCAGCTCCTATGAGGAGCTCTGTTCTGCCTTCTTATCAAAGTGCAGGTTCTACACCAACCTTAGGTTTTCCTTATGGTCCAGAAACAACCTATTCTTGTTTTTCCCTTTAAAAAAGACCCCCCAAAAAAAGTCCATGCAGTTTATTTGACCCAACAGCAGTCTCTCTCTGTCAGGTTTAAGCGAGGACAAGAATACACAAAGGATGGAGGCTCAGAGGTCCTACTGGAGATACTCTACAGCTCTACTTCCCATTTGTATCTAGATGTATTCCATTTTACATTACTTGTTATTTAGCTCCTTAGTAGAGAAAGTACCATAGAAGATTATCAAAGCCTTGCAGAGGGCTAACAGGACAAGGGAAGCAAAAGCTTGATTGTGACGTTCCAGAAAAGGGATGAGAGTTCAGAGAGCATGGATTATATCCATCACAGATTGGGCTGATAGGGAAGGAATGACTGCAACTCTGAGTAGAACCAGTGATAAGCCCTTCCATGTATGTTTTTTAAAAAAATACATTATGTATTTATTTGTGGGATGGCAGTCCTGGGTTCTGGCTGCATTGTGCATGTGCAGGTGGGCACGTGTTCACCTGCACGTCCCTTCCTGAGCCCGCCTCATGGACAGGAACAACATGTGATGTAAAGGGTCTGGGATTGGCCACTAGGAGGTGATGTCACACCGCCTATATAATCAAAATGCTAGATGCTCAAAACAAAGATAGAATATTGAAAACTACAAGGGAAAAACGGGAAGTTAAAGGAAACCCATCAGAATTACACCTGACTTTTCTTTTCTTTTTCTTTTTTTTTTTTTGGTCTTTTTTTTTTTTTTACATTATGTTTTTATTGATGCTTGTGCATTCCATACGTTTTTCTCCATTCAGTTCAGGCTATTTTCCTTTCCCTCCCCCCACCTCCCCCCACCACCCCATCCCCAGATCATGCCTTCTGCCATAACTGTCCTGCATCTTCTCTCAGTTTTTTTTTTTTCTTTCTTTTTAGTATAGTGATAATTCCCATGAGTACAGAGCAGCCTTCATGCAAAACCTATCTACAGGCTGTTGTGCCAAACACCTACAGCCCCCACCATCCCGTGGGGGGTGACGGTTGTTTGTTCAATCAAGTTAATAATGCTTTATGTTTCCAGACTACCATTGCTGTATTTCACCCTTCAACCCCAATCGCATGCCCCTTACATTCTCCTACCACTGCCCCCTCTTCCGCAGGTTGTTCCCTGGGCTTAGAAAAGGGGCACAGGTGGATGAGAGGTAAAACGTCCCACTCTCTCTGGAGCTTTGACTTGGACTCTCGTCAATTCTGGCTGTTTCCTTCATGGTGCTGACCAGTTTGTTCCGGAATAACCTTTCGCTCCTACTAAGAAGAACAAGCAATTAGATATCGAGTATTTTAAAGCAGTTACTAATAGTTATCGTAGGTTACTTTACATAGACCATGTTTGGATATGTTATTCCCATGAATTACAATTTTTCCCCCCTGATAATATGACAGGGTCTTACTGTGGCTTATTAAATCTCCTAACCTGTAGAGGATGTAAGCTTGTGGCATCAGCCATGGGTTATTTCTCCAAGGGGAGAGCCAATAGCCAATTAGATTTGGGATATACAGGCACATGGCTGCCTCTGCTGCACAGTATTTCCAGGCAGGTGAGGTGTAGCTGGTGCTGACGGTGGAGTCTTGCTTGACTCAGGGAGACCCATATTTGCTTTATTGGTTTAGTGGCCTTTGGTAACACTCTCTGGCATTCCAGAGGCCATCTGTACACTTGCATGTGTGGTCTCAAGACAGGGTCTCCCTGTAGCCCCAGCTGTCCTGGAACTCACTCTGTAGACCAGGCTGGCCTTGAACTCACAAAGATCCGCCTGCCTCTGCTTCCCAAGTGCTAGGATTAAAGGCATGTGCCACCACACCCGGCTTACAGCTGACTTTTCAATGCAAATGATGAAAACCAGAAGAACTTGGACCAAAGTCTTCCCAGTACTAAATGATTACAGATGCCAACCCAGGTTACTCTACCCAGCAAAAATGTCAATTATAATCAAAGGAGAAAGGAAAATCTTCCATGACATAAACAAGATGAAAGAATACATGTCAATAAAACCAACCCTCCAGAAATTCAGAGGACAGAGGAAAGGAGCACCTATCCCCAAGTGGCAAGAGAGTAATTACCGAAGGTGTAACCCCAGAAATACAAACATAGACCAAAGATGCAAACAGAAAATCATCTGCAGGGAAGCAATATACATCTCTCAATATTTACTCATCCACTGTTAGTGGGAATGTAAACTCATACAACCACTATGGAAAGCAATGTGGAGAACCCCTGAAAGACTCAAAATGAGCTTACCACCTGACCAGTCATAACCACTCCTGGGTTTATACCCACAAGACTCATCCTACTGCAGAGATACATGCACATCCATTTTTATTGCAGCTCTCTTCACGATACTGAAGAGCTGGAAGCAACCCAAGTGCCCCTCAACTGAGTGGAAAAAGAAAATGTGGTACATCTACACAATGGAGTTCTATGCAGCATTAATGAAGGATGACATAATGAACATTGCGGGTAAATGGATGGAAGTAAAGATATTATGCTAAGTGAAGTAACACATTCCCAGAAAACCAAAGAAGAATGGTATCCCTCATTTATGGATGCTAACATCAAATACCTAGTTTTAAGGCAAATTGAGCAATGTTAATGTTATATTTCTTTTTATCTGAAAGCAACTGTGCTTTTATAATGTGACTCCCTTAACGGGTTCTAGAATTCACCTACCACTTATTTTCAGACTTTGTAATTTTGGTATATGGGTGGAGGGTATGTATGCATATTTCAGAGTCATATAAAATTAAAACGGAAAATGTGAATTCCAAAATATGATTTGGAATTAACATACAGTCTATTTTCAGATGACATAATTTTAGTATATGTCTGGTATATATTTATATATATATATATGCATAATTTGAGGCAATATAAATCGAAGGGAACAACAACAACAACAACAACAAAAGGACTGGGACAAAAAACTGACTGAAACAGTAAACTCCTCCAAACAATAATCCTCTGCATAGAAAAAGACTCAGAAAAAGATACAAGACATCTATAGCAGAATGCATAAACTAGTATGGGGTGGGGGGCATGGAAAGGCGAATGAGCCTAAATAGGACTGTGAAATGATGTATGAACAAAACTTCAATAAAAATATTTTTAAAAAGACTTTGGGGCTGCAGAGATGGCCTAGTGGTTAAGAGCGCCGACTGCTCTTGCAGAGGACCTGGGTTTGATCCCCAGCACCCACATGGCGGCTGAGAACCGTCCGTAACTGCAATTCCAGGAGAACTCCAGTTCCAGGGGAATACGATGCCCTCTTCTGACATCTGTGACATTGCACGACATGGGTGTACAAACCTACATGCAGACAGTACATTCATAGACATAAAATAAATAAATAAATAAATAAATAAATAAATAAATAGACTTTGGTGAGCTGATCTGAAAATTCAATACTTGTGTAAAATATATTTCAAACAGTTAACTTCTGAAACACAACTCTGCAATTTGAGAATTGCTCATTTTTATATTTCCTTTACCAACATTACCAAAATAATTGCATATTACAAATGAAAGCAATAATATAATTCTGTCACTTAACTGCCTGGAATCATCTTGAAAACTAGGGTTATATTATAGTCAATGTACTGTTATTAAGGACTTTTGAGACTCAAAGAAAATGAGTTCTTGGGTCATCTCATCTGGCAATTTTCATAAAGAAATTAAATGCTATGCTGATGAAATATAATGACGTTACAAGACTGAGAGAAAGAACAAATACATTAAGTAACAGACACGTACAGTTTGATCTCCTTCCACCTTCTCCATGTCCACCATCCAAACTGGTTACAGTTTGGAGAGTTGTGTTACATAGAGACTGATGGGGAAAACTGAACAGGTAACCTAGAAACCAGGACTTGTTAGTGGTGGGGAGGAGCAGTCATTAAATAAAACCAGGATTCTATCTGATTTGGTCTATGAAGGTTTTGTAGACAATAGTTATATATTTCCTCCACTAGAATAAAGCATGAGAGAAGCTGGGCTAATGGCATAGTGGGTGAAGCAGAATCAAAGTAAAGCCAGGCAGAGCAGCACACATCTGTAATTCTGGCACTTATTTAACAACGTAGAAAGCAGAGACCTCAGGGACAAAGACCAACACTTGGAGGTTATCTTCTGACTTTCACACATGTATCACAGCACATGCGTGCCCCCCCCACAAACAAAAAAGAGATTATTTTAAGGAACACATAACAGATTCCTTCAAAAGACATAAACTCTCCTCACTACATGCATTTGGAAGAAGAGTGTCTTTACATGGGGCCAGGAGATTCTTACACGGGGGAGGAGGTTAAAGTCATACTGGAAGAGTCGAAGAGTCCCTCTTCCAGTATTCCATAAGTCCGTGAAATTATAACCGCTCCTATTTCTTCCCCAGGCAATATGATATCCTCCTTTGTAGGCACCAATGAGAAAATTCAAATTGATGCTTAGAACCCCAAGTTGGTTGTACTATTATGCAATCAAAGTATAAGTGTTCTTGATGAAGCCAACCAACCTGAGGCTGACTCTTTCCTTAGACATGATGATGGAGGTTTGGAAGCCAAAATCTGGAGTAGGCAAAACTCAGTCCAAACTATGTGGCTTTCTAGCAAGCTATGTTTACAAAAGAGGCAAACATTATCATAGCCAAAATGGAGGAGAGAAAATATAATTCCATTATTCTTGTAAAGCACACCCTTTGATTCTCCCTCGGACTCTACTGTGCCCACATTTGGGGGCTGTTAGTGGTCAGTGATGTAATATATACATATATATGTACATAATATATGTTTCCCTTTTCACAAACAAATCATGTTTTACTTTTAAAATTTTCATCTTATTTGTTGGTGGGCGGTGGGGGGCATGTGCCACAGCATGCACGTGGAGGTCAGAGGACAACTTATGGGAGTGGCTCTCTCCCACCATGGAGGTCCTGAGGATTCCACTCAGGTTGTCAAGGTTAGCAGCAAGTACTTACCTGCTGAGCTTGTCACTCACCTTCATTTTCTTTTTATTGACTTTGGAGAGATGAAGCTAAAGATTAGTCATTCTAGTTTCTTTTTATAGTTACCACTTCAAGAAAGCCAAGCTATTTTTTCTGTTTTAAATCATTTTGAAGTTCTCTGGCATACAGCAGCTGCTTTTATTTGACCTTTACAAATAATAATGGATCCAGGCATGGTGGTGCACACCTTTAATCCCAGCACTTGAGAGGCAGAGGCAGGCAGATCTCTGTGAGTTCCAGGCCAGCCTGGCCTACATAGCGAGCTCTAGACCAGCTGGGACTAAAGGGAGACCCTGTCTAAATAAAACCAAAAATTAATAATAATAACAGAGTTATTACACTGTGTTTATATATAAAGTAATATTGAAAGCTCATTTTTCAGTATTTCATCAATATCGACTCTCTGGAATGCATATTTAAAGAATGAGTTAACAAGCCACCTGTTTTGTCGGGCTTTCCTCTTCCAATACTTAGAGCAATATCGACAGTCCAACGACATGGAATTGAATGAATGATCTGTTTATTCAATTGATACAGACTCCGTATCAAGCACAGAGTCTCTTCCGCAATGCTCTTCACCTAATTAATGCTTTTTACATCTCCACATCACAATGCACATGCATACACTTGAGGGACAGCTTCCTAAAAGAATAAAAACAGCCACTTTTGCTGTAACTTGCAGAAAGGAAGTAGTATTGTCTCATGCCTTTGTGTGAAGATTCCATTTTTTCCATTTTAAACAGCTTCATTAATTCTTAGTTTTAACTTTGTCAAATGGGGACTAAGGTATACAGATGGTGTTTGGCTTACTGATGTTTGGACCTATCATTTTTAATTTTCTGGTAGTATGGAAGTGTTATGTATTCAACAGAAACTATGCTTTGTTGAGTTTTGGTCTTTTCCCAAGCCAGTGATATACAGTATGATTTTCTTCTGGATTCTGAACAGCTTGGCAACAACAGCTCCCAGCCAGTGACACAGAGACGATGGGTGACAACAGACAATCAACAGCCCAGTGTCACTGAGCTGTGATGTTTGGTAATAGGTACATTAAAGACAATTTTCAACTTGTGATATTTTCAACTTATGATGGATCTATTGGGTGTATCCATTCTGTAAGCTGAAGAGCATCAGTAATGATACGTCACCCCATTTTTGAGCTATCACTCCAAAGTACAAGGAAACCGACTTTAAGTCTCATTTAGGAGAGAGTGAGTAGTGGATGGTGTCCTGCAATGGTGAGTACCTCAAAGGGAAGTTGAGACAAGCAGAAGCATCAAAAAAGTTTTGTAAACATGGATGATCCTCTGCCTTTAAAATACTTTCTGGGACTGGAGAGATGGCTCAGCGGTTAAGAGTGCCGACTCTTCTTGCAGATGACCCAGGTTCTATTCCCAGTACCCACATGGTGGCTAAGAACCAACTGTCTTTAACTCCAGTTCCAGGGGAATCCAACGCCCTCTTCTGACCACCCTGGCATTGCACGACATGGGTGCACCAATCTACATGCAGACAGTACACTCATACACATAAAAAATAAAATAAAAAATTATAAAATACTTTCTAATGCTTTTTCAAACAATATTCCTCTCTGAGAGGCAGGACAAAAGCAGCAGGAAAGGAGGTTAACTGAGAAGTTGAGGGTGGGAGATGGGTATTATTTAATATTAAATACTAACTGAGAAAAAGAAACAAAACCCATTAATCTCCTCTGTCTTGTAATTTTGCTAGAAAATAGACATAACTTACTTCTTGACCTTGAGTTAAAATACTAAGAAATAATGGGATTATATTGTCATATATATTGTTTACTTATCCTTTAAATCTCTCTACATATTATTTCATTTGAGCTCTGTGAATAATATTATTCTCATTTTCTTTCATTTGGCACATGCAAAAACTCTAGGTTTAAATGGGGATGTTAGGATTAAGGTGTTAGAGGCAAAGCCAAGTCCCTTCACCTGTAAGTGGTAAAGTAGAGCCCCATGGTGTATCGATAAAGGACCGAAACACTCTCACTCCCAACTCAGCTCTTTATGTAACTCAGAAAATTCCTTTGGACTTTGGGAGCTTTAGTTTCCTTGATTTTTTTTTAATGGGAGCTAGAGAAGTATAAGGGAGTTTGGAGATGTGGATGCCACACTGTGTCTACCTCACAGTGCCATTCTGAGGTTGGGGTAAGAACCTAGAAAGTGATTTATAAGGTACACAATAACTGTGAGATGGTATTATTTTTCTTAACACAGGTGAGAATATGAAGCTTTAAAGCCAGCAAGACTTCATTATTTCCTTTCTAGCTTTGTGACCTTGGTTGGATTCTTCAATCTCTCCAGGACTCCACTTCCTCATCTGTATATGGGAACCACAAAAGCTGCCTCTAAGGACTGATGTGAGGATGAAACACAAAAGCCAGAAGTTACTAAATAAATGGCAATGGTGTGGCACTGGAATGGTCTTATTTATTATTATTATTATTATCATCATTTCTTTACAGTTGGAGAAATGAATTCGATAGCTTAATAATCTGAGACTCCATAAATCAGTTGTCTTAATACTTTAGGAGAAACAGATTTGGTGAGAATTTTTTTCTTTTTCTCTCCATCTCATTCCTTTATGGATCCAGAGTCAGTTTGTTTAGGGTTTAAGAGCCACTGAGCTCCAAAGAGAAACTCACACAAATGAGAGTCCCCACCCCTCTTCTGGAAGTCTTTGGCAAGTGATGGATTCCCAGTGATGTCACAAATGAAAGCCCAGCCTTTCCCACTGGCTGGTACAGTGTTGTTCCTGCAGAGAGAGATCTGAACATGTAGATCTCTTCTGGCACATGGGGGGACCTAGAAGTACACTGGTATGGCAGAGCAAGGTATTTTGCAATTAACAAGACACTGTCTGTGTCATAGAAGGAAAAAAAGAGACTGTTGATGCTGAATCCTGGGACTGCCATGGCATCATATGGCCCAATGGTTCATTTAAAAGAAATTCAAATCTCAGAGGAAAGAGCTAAGAGACTGGTGAAGCAAAGAATATGGAAATACTCACATAAGGCAGTTGGGTTTGTGTTGGGACCTGGGGGTTTAATTGAAATTTGACAGAGAGGAGCAAGAATTATTGATTTGGTTCCTGCTGGTCCCTTCAACATATGTATCCTTTCAACAGAACACTGTGCTTGTATAGAATTATATTTGTAAAGGTACAACATATGTTTTGAAATAGAAGACAGAGAAGTTGGGCTAAGAACATGCAGAGTAAACAAGAAATTGAATTTTAATATTAATTTTCTTTAAGACTTATAAAAGAGATGTAGAAATTCCAGAAAGTCACTTAAATTTCTTTGAAAAACATCTTATGTGGGAAAAGGGAAATGGAAAACATGATTAATATGTAGATCATTCAGACCAAGAAGGTTCCAAAATATCTGGCAACTTGAGGTAGCTATGATAAAATTCATTGGTGTTCAGAAAGAAAGTAACAATAGTTCTTTAGCTCATGTTTTTAACCTTTACATCATTTATGTGTCATGTAAACATGTAAGGTATGCTAATTAACACAATATGGAGTTTATAAAACATGTTTTAGGAGCACATATTCAAATATGTCACTGCTACAAACTCACAATGAACTAAGTCTGGACATGAGTAGTCTGGAAGAGTGGATTACTCTAAACCTCCCTGGGAAGAGTATCATATATGCATAGTTTAATATTATTATTTTCCCTGGCATCAATCTATGAAAAATATTTAATAAAAAGAAATTGTCTGCCCTCTAGAGCTATGTTAGATACAGACAGGACTGTAAGCAATGTCTAAGCCACAGACTTTCTATCCCATAACCTCCCCATCTCTTAGAAGAATCCATTCCACTATTGAATAGCTGTTCTTTAGAACATTCTACTTTGCATTGAATCCAAATCTTGCATGTGACAGTCCAATTTTGAAATCCGATGTTGACTGGTACATGTTGCCTGCAAAGGCAACACTGGACAGCCTTAAAATATTTGAAGCCAGCTCAAATCTAAATATTTTTTTCTTCCCAAGGACTCTACCTGGGCCCTTTCTATTCTTTTTGTGTAACGTGAGGTACTGGCTATCTTCTGGGATAGCAGTCATCACACTCTTACCTAACTTATCAATTCCATTTTTTTCCATTTTCTTGAGGGTGGTGTACATATATGTACACATGTTTTGCATGTGTGGGCTCACGTGGCAGTAGAATTATAGGCTGGCCACCACGCCTTCCCAAGATTCATGTGGGTTCTGGAGATCCAAACTCAGGCCCTCCCATTTGCATGGCAAGTGCGCTCACCACTGAGCTATCTTTGCAGCCCTCAATTCTTTCTGAAATGTGATCTGACTCATACTGAAAGCAGGGAGAGCATTACCTTTGATTCCTGCTATTCTGTGTGATGCCCAATGGAGGGTTTATATTTACTTCAAGTAAATATTTCCTTGTACACTTTGAATTACACCACAGCTTACTGAGATTATTATGGAAAATACTTATTGGGCATCCATTAACTACTAATCAGTGTTTTGAGCTGTGGGGTCATATTTTAAAAATGGTCTGTGTGGTGGTTTGAATGAGAAATGTCAAGTATTTAAGCACTCAAGACCTTAGCTGTTGGCACAGTTTGTGGGAGGTCGTGGAAGCTTTAGGAGATGTGCTGGAGGAAGCTCATGGTGGGGGGGGCTCTGAGAATTCCTAGCCTTGCCCCCACTCTCTCTACTTCCTGTAGGGGAGGCATGTGAGCTCTCTGCTTCCTACTTCACCTGCCTCATGCCACCATGCCTCCCCCACCATCACAGACTCGCCCTGTGGAGCTCTAAGCCAAAGTAAACTCTTCTACAAGTTGCCTTGGTAATGTGTTTTATCACAGCATCAGCAAAGGAACTAATACAGTCTGTTTTCCTGAGCATTTCACATGCCAGGTGAGAACTGGACATAAACTTTCCACCACGCCTAGATAATACTGGTATATGTAAGTGCGATGAAAGTGCAATAAATGAGAGATTTAAATCAACTCTACTATTTTTGAGAATTGACAATTACGTAGCTTACTTTATTAATTTTCAAAACAATTCTGATAGATAAACAAGTCTAGCAAACAGTCTTCAACCAACAAAGAATTGGAGGTTTAGAGCATCTCAGAGGTCCACTATTTCCAAACTAGTGATTTGGCCTCTTTGAAAACCAAAACAAAGTGATACTTTTTCTGGTACTGCATTTCCTTTTCCAGAAGCCCCCAGATCCCACACATCTGTACGCTTACGGACTTGTGATTGGATCATGTTAGAACTGAGGGATGTAACCCCTGTTACGACCTGTCTTGTGGGTCTAAATTCACTTACAGCACCTTCTCTGCTCAATATCCTCTGTTATTGGCCTATAGTACTCCTGTCAGTTTGAAGTCTAGGAAGAGAACCCCGAGTCTTGTATTAGTCACTTGAAATTATCGGCTAACTTTACAGTGCCTTCTGGCAGTCAGATTATCCTTTAATGGCTTGCTCTACTTGTTCATGTTAAATTTTATCCTTTATATGTAGACTTTTCTTCCCTTTCTTCTCCAGTATCTGACAATAAAGACTGAAAAGAATGGCAGTGTTCAAAATGAAATGAGACATACTCTTTGGAACTGTCACTACTAATTGCCTTCAAAGTTTGGTTTTCATGAACAAAATTTTCTTTTTACTTCTTTCTAAACAGACTTGGTTATTGAATGTCTAGACTTGGATTTCAGCTGAAGAAAAATATTCAGAAGCTCTTGAAATGTATCTGAGTTCTCAAGTTTTCTTTGTAAGTAGCTAAAACTACTTGCTTGGAAAAAAGGAATTTTTTTCCCTCACTTAAGTGTGCCCTAGTGAATAACCTTCACCAAGGGTATGCATTATATATGAAAGCAGTCACAGGTTAAAGGGATGAATTTAAGGAAAGGTGTCATAGAAATGAGAGAGAGCCCAGAAGAGGGCTATATTAGTAATAACCAGAATGTATGATTTATATGTAAAACAGTCAAAGAACAAGCTCAGTACATTTTTAAAATATTTTATTTATTATTTTTACTTTATACGTATGAGCATAGTATTGCCTGCATGTATGTAAGTGCACCTGTGTCATGCAATGCCTGTGGAGGTCAGGCAGAAGAGGGTGTCATATTTCCCTGGAACTGCAGTTACAGATGGTTGTTAGCCATCATGTTGGTGCTGGGAATCATACCCAGGTCCTCTGCAAGAACAGCCAGTAATCCCAACTGCTGGGCCAACTCTCCAACCTAAACTCCGTAAAATTTAAAAGGCAAAAGTAAATAAAGAGAAAAATGATGGATTTATTTGTACTTTATTGAGCAACTAATGAGAAGAGTTCTTTTGATCTTTTCGTGTTGAATCATAACACAGTAAACATTAGAATTTGGTTATTTTGAAAGTCATATACGGATTTGCAAATTATTCTTTTGAGAACCAATTAGATTTTCTAGTCTACACTTCAAGCTTATTCATGAATTTCAGTATTTACTTGTATAAAACATTTAAAGAACTATCCCCCTTTTAGGCTTGTTTCTTTAGAACAGATGCCACCAATTTTATATTGCCAAAATCAATACTGCCAGGCTTCGACAAGTAATCTTAGTTAATACTTTAAATAACAGGTTTAGAGTCAGGGATACTTTATCAGACACATCCTACCTGCAAACTCTTCCACCTTGGACTCAAATTAGAAACCTTATTACAAAGCATGAACTCTGGCTCTCCAAGGAAGCATTGAAGGCCCAAAGTTCAGACCCAGAAGACCAGAGGAGTAGCCCTAGAAAGCAGTGAGGAATGGGGCTGGTGAAGTCCTTTCCAGAAGGCCGTCCAAGGTGTGATTTTCACACACAGTCTCCCACAGAAAGCCTGTGTTGCTGTGCAGACATGCCCACATTACCTCCCTAGTGGGCAGGGGCCAGTGAACTGCCTCCTGCCCATGCCTCCCTCTGTGCTCTCTCCCTTCTTCCTTATCACTAAGAAATCTCTGCTTCACCCCATTTTCCAGGGAATCAGGGATACCAGTGGTTGAAAATATCAGGTAATCTGTACATCTAATACTCATTTCCAACCAGTATAATTTCATGAACCTACTATATAAAAAGTTATATTTGGGCATTATGAAGGAAGCAAAGCAAATGCAACCTCTGACCTTGAGTGCTTCCACTCTCCAAGAAAAGAAAAAAAAAATCAATTGCATAGGCTGCATTGTCTCAGAATGGGATCCAGGAATTTTGGGTTCTAAGTCTGGCTAACATTCAATCTTCAGCTAAATAGTAGAGTTGTCTTAGAAAAGCTTTAATGTCCCTTCCACAACAAAACCTTACTATTTCATAAATTTAGTTAAATGAAAGTAAGATTGTAATCAGTTCTATGAAAGAGGTGTTGCCAGGCATGGTGGCATATACCTTTAATCCCAGCACTCAGGAGGCAGAGGCAAGTGGAACTCTATGAGTTCAAGGCCAGCCTGGTCTACATAGTGAGTTCCAGGCCAGATAGAGCTACAGGGAAACCCTGTCTCAAAAAAATGAGAGAGAGAGAGAGAGAGAGAGAGAGAGAGAGAGAGAGAGAGAGAGAGATTATCCAAACTCTATGGGAACCCAGAGCCTTAGTTAGGGACTTGGGAAAATTTTTGTGCAGCACAAGGCACTGAGGCCAAGTCCTGAAAGATTTGCAAGATTATGTTAGACAGCTATGGGGCTGAAGGGCATTTCAAACAGGAAGAAAAGTATATAGAAAGCAATCCAAAAGAAAAAGTGTGATGTACACTCATGACAGCAGTGAATATTCTGGTTTTACTCATGTAAGAGATGGATGAAGGTGCCTAAATAAAAGTTGGCAAAGTAGAAATGGAAGACCTTGACTACCTTATTTAAAAAAAAGAAAATCTAACTGGGCGTGGTGGCGCACGCCTTTAATCCTAGCACTTGGGAGGCAGAGGCAGGCGGATCTTTGTGAGTTCAAGGCCAGCCTGGTCTACAGAGTGAATTCCAGGACAGCTGGGGCTACAGGGTCTTTTCGAGACAGGGTCTCCCTGTCTCGAAAAGACCCCCCCCCCAAAAAAGAAAGAAAATCTAATGTTTAATCTGTATCCTCTGACTCGGGCTATTTTAGAACTCCTGTATAACAGAGAGCGAGTGAGGTACTAAGAAACAGCAATGATACAGTCACAGTGCCTTTAGGAGATGCTCATAGAGCTTATGCTCAGCGAGCAGGCAGTGGGAATCTCACGTGATGCAGATGCAAACTCTGCAATGAACAAAAGCAGTGAAAGGAAAGCAGGATGTGTCAGAGGCACAAGGACATTGAAGAAGCAGAATTGATGATGGGGGAGTAAAAGACAGCAGCAAAAAGGATGGAGCAGAGTTTTTTTTCATTAAAAAAAAAAAAACCCCAACTTTGTTTTAGTGAATTTTAGGTGCTCCTAGCCAAACAGGCAGAAATGTCTAACAAGTAGAAAAACTCTGATCCGTGTCTAGGTTGAGATGTGAGAGGCTGAGCAATTTATAGGCCTGGGAAGAATTGCCAAGCGAGGAAATGTAATCGGAAAAGGCCCTGAGGAACATGTTAGGCAATACCCACATTGTCAACTCAGAAGAGGTACAAGCCAACAAGAAAGTAATCAAGATTTCCAAGGATGTTGGACAATGAGCAGAAATGATGTCAAGGGAAGAAAGAATCTTAAGAAAGTTGAGGAGGTTGAGTCAGATCAGAAACATCCCAAGCTCGATGGGCCAGATGCATCGAAATCAATGGGAACTTGGAAATATTGACATCATGTCTATGTGAATCCTCCAGAAACTTAACAGTCAGTGCCTTAGGGAAGGCTCTGTAGGGAACCTAAGAAAGGTAAAGAATGGCTTACTCTTCAGTGAGGACAGGTAGAAAGAGAAGAAAAATCATAGGAACATGAGAAGGGAAAGGAGCCCCTTACCCTGAATCTGATCAAAGCATGTCACCAGCAGAGAAGCAAGAATTTGAGCACAATTAACAACTGTTGAAGGCCTTTCTCTCTTCCCCACTGTAAACCTTCAATTTTCTAGGAATCTCACCAGAAACTCCATTTAGAAGTAAAGGTTATATACTAAGCCTCCCAGGCAACCCTAACAGCTCCTGGTTTTACTTTGTCATACAACTCCATCCAAAGCACTTCTGAAATCACCTCATAATCTTGCTTGTCCACAGAGAAAAGGCAAAAAAAATTTTCTTTGAAACCTTTTGAGATGTAACTTAAGGGCCAAGAAAATGGTGTATATGGTTAACGGGGCAGTTGATTGTGGTTGTCCTTTGAGAAGCTCATGCCCACACTTGAGTAGGCCTTAGTCCCCCTTATTCTCCCTTGGGAAGTGCATACCAACATTTGACCATGTCTTTCTTTTTGAACATCTCTCTCTGACCTCTTGTGCTTAACTCCTATACTAAGTGATCTTTAAAACTCTCCGCCTCTGCTTCAAACTGGCTAGACTTGAAATTCTTTTCTGCATCAAAGTCATGAACACTGGTTTGGCTTCTGTTGTGGTTCTTAAAAGATTAAAGGAAATCTTCAGGCTGCTGAGGGTGACAATGTAGAGTGATACCCCTGCTCCCTCACTGCTGACATTTAGCCTTTGCCCATTAGTATTACTTAAATATTTACCATAGGCATGTTTTACCTTATTGTATAAATACACTGAAATACAGATTTAGTTCTTCTTTCTCAATCTTATTTTTAATTACATGTATGTGTGTGGGTGTCTGTGTGTGGGTATGTGCACATGAATGCAGGTGCCCATCAACACTAGAAGTGTAGGGTCATTTGGATTTGAAATTACAGGCAGTTGTTAGTTGTCCAGCATAGGTGCTTGGAACCAAACTCTAGTCCTCTGCAAGAGTAGTAAATGCACTTAACCACTGAGACATCTCTCCAACCCCCAGATTTATAACTTCTATCTCAGATATATAGGTGGGAATTTTCATTAGTGAGCAAGCATCATTTCTAATAAATTATCTATCAAATCTTAATCTAGAGGCATACTTGAAAGTCTTAAGAACAGATAACTTCTGAGAAAATAAATAAGGAAAGATCAATATTTTCAGATAACAGGAACCACCCAGAATACTATAAAGAGGCCCTTGTATTCCTGGAATAGCAAGTTTGGGTAGAGGGATGGGATCTGCAGAAGCCAGATTAAATTCACAAGTGAAGAAAGATAACAACGAGATGTGAGAATGGAAGGAGGAACTGAAGGGCAACTACATCAAGTAAGAAAGTCTCCAGGGCTGGAGAGATGACTCATTGGTTAAGAGCGCCAACTGCTCTTGCAGAGGACCTGGGTTTGATTCCCAGCACCCACATGACCGCTAAGAACTATCTTTAAGCCAGCCGTGGTGGCACACACCTTTAATCCTAGTACTCAGGAGGCAGACCAGTCTGGTCTACAGAGTGAGCTCCAGGCCAGCTGGGGGTATAGGGAGACCCTGTCTCAAAAATAAAATAAAATAAAATAAAATAAAAAAAGAAAAGAGAAAGAATGCTTCCACTACAATGTAAATAATCTGAGTACTAGTCTGCCAAGTAACAGAAGGGGGCAGTAGAGAGCTTTCAGAGCACAGAGGCCTTGTAGAGGAAACCGAGGTGAATTGTGCTGTGAAAGGTGGAATGCAATTGTAATGTGTGTGTGTGTGTGTGTGTGTGTGTGTGTGTGTACGAAAGGTGTGGTATGTAGCATAAGACTTGAAGCATGGTTAAGACATAACTAATTATGATTAAGACATAACTAATTTAAGAAAACGGAACCAGTTTTCAAGTTCCTATATAGAAAAAAAGCAGGCAAACATTCAGGAATCCCCAGGAGGAAATCAAGTCAGCCAGTAGTTATAGACACAGACAGTGAGTGGGACAAATTGTTTCACGGGCAACCGGTATTATTTTGGAAATAGCATCTGGGAAGGATTAGAATGGATGTTTGATTTTAAGAGGAGTTAGAGATGAAGAAATTGTAAACTGCAAAATACCTGACTGAAGAAGAGATAGAATGCTATCTTTAGAAGGTAGCAGGACTAAGGGCTGCATTATTATTTCAAGGATAGAGGACATTTGAGCAAACATACATAGAGAAGAAAGAACTCGGGAACAAGAAAAGGCTGGTTGTACATGAATAATAGGGAGAATGCTAGCTGACAGCTGTATTTTCACGAAGACCTTCTGAAGCAGGTACAGATGGCAGCTTATCGTGGTTTGATGCACGGTTTTGAGTTTATGATGCTATGGAAGCAATATGCATATAGTGAAAACTGGACGTTGAGGGTTTTGATTGTTATCTTTTCCAGGGCTTGAGATAGCTGATGTGATTCTCTAATGGTGTTGGTCGTTGGCAGTGAGCTGAAGTACCCAGTAAGCCAAGCAATAAACTGCCAGTACCCAGAGTACTGTGCTGCCAGTGCTTTCAGTGTATGAAGTAGCCAATGCTTTATATAAAGCAGGTTCCAGGGCTGGTGAGTGGGCCAAAGCACTGACTGGGTAGTCTAACAACCCGAGTTCAATTCTCTGAGGCATTGACTCCACAAGGTTGTCCTCTGACTTCCACATGTGAACTTTGGTACTGCTAACCGCCCCCCCCCCACAACACACACACACACACACACACACACACACATTGATGATGATGATGATGATGATGATGGATTTCTTTTATAAAAGGCTTTGTGTCTTTTTTCCCAACTATAAATTGATGTAAGTTTTCTGAACAGGATTAAGGTGGGTGAGGCCAAGTGGCAGATTAGACATGGCCAATGGGTTAGAGGTATATCGACTCATCTTTTCAACAGTGGATTAGTACATGGGATGCAACCCCACGTAGGTCAAGAATCAGATCTACATTTTTGTTCTCATAAGATGCTAGACTTTATGCAAGTTGACTTGGAATTATTAGAAAAGTTATTACCATGCCAGAGTTTATAGTCCAGAATATAATATACACAAATATGATTAAAAGGATATGAAAGGGTGAGAAAACGTACAGTGCTGGGTTATTCCTTGTGGTGCAGATTTGAGAAGAGTTAGGCAAATCTCTCTAGAGAAACTGATGTCTGACTTATTTTAAACATTTCATTCTTTCCCTCCCTCCATCTCTCTCTCTTCCTTCTTGCCTTCCTTCCTTCCTTTGCATGCACATGTGCCACAAAACGCATGTGAGGGGGGTTAAAGAACAACTGTGGGAGTTGTTTCTTTCCTTCTTCCAGGTGGATCCCCTAGCTTAAACTCAGGTCATCAGGCTTGGCAGCAAGTGCCTTTGCTCACTGAGCCATCTCATCAGCCCTGATGTTTAATTTATATGGTGAAGTTAAGTATAAGATCTATATCTGAACCTTGGGTTGTTCAAAATTTGGACATAGATACCTACAAATTGGTTTTACATGAATGTTACTTACATTCATTGCTTATGCTTAATAATTTGGCTTACTTCAAAAAAATGCAGCAGTTACCTAATTGTATGGCAAACTGAGTAACATCAATGTTATCTGAAAACAACTGTGTTATATTGTAGAATCCCTTAAAAAATAAACAAATAAAAGAGGGAAAAAAGATCTATATCTGTTTTCATTGCCAAAATGTTTTCAATACCCAATACAAGTCTCAAAATAATATCTGTAGAAAAAGTACTCAAGTAACTGAGAGATTTCCTATAAGTTAAGTAAATCTACACCTCTTCCCAACTATGACTACTTATAAATACTGGATAAAACCCAGCAATTTTTTCAAATAATACAGTCCTTCTGAAATTGAAATTATTATTCAGAGTTATAAAATATGAAGACAAAACTCATACTGAAAGTGCCAACTCACCTAACAGTAACAAATGGAGACCCTAGAGATAGAATGACTTCACAACCATTGTGGAAGAGAGGCAGAAAGATTGTAAGAGCCAGAGACAGTGGATAAGTACAAGGAAACTATTCTTTAGGCCGTATTAGTCACTTTTCTGTTGCTGTGATAGAACCATCATGACCAAGGGAACTTCTAAAAGGAAAATTAGAGTCCATCGTGGCAGGGAGGCATGGTGGCAGGAGCTGGAGCAGAAAGCCAACTGCACCCCTTCCAGCTGTTCAGCAAGTGGACTCCCCAGTGGAATGCTTCTCTTCATGATCTCCACAAGCTAAGCCCTGCTATATCTTCTAATTCTTTTTTTTTGAAACAGGGTCTCCCTGTAGCCCCCAGCCAGCCTGGAATTTGCTTTGTAGATCAGGCTGGCCTTGAACTCAAAGAGATCCACCTGTCTCTGCCTCTCAAATGCCAGGATTAAAGGTGTAGGCCTGCACCACCAGGAGATCTAATTCTTTATATGCACGTTGGGACAGATTGCTCAGGATACCAATAGGTTTGTCATCCCTAGAGGACTCTTAGAAGATGGAAGTTGAGGAACAAGTGCTAACCTGTTGCTGCAATTAGTTTTTAGACCACAATCAAGAGTTGTTACCTCTTTTCCACCCCTCATTCACAATTCCCCTGTTTTTACCTCTGCTGATCTTGAAAACATCTGGTCGTATGGTCAGGATTCTCATTGCTAAGGGCTCTGCAGCCGTAAATACTATGCTTTACTTTGGCTGGGCCATTCTGTTTGTCTATTTGTAGTCAAGTATCATGACGCAATGTACCCCAGTGGATCTTAGGGGTTCTACACATATTCCTCAGCTCTCATTCCTCAGTCCATCACATCCTGTTGACTAGGCTCTGTTATTTCCAATAAGAAATTGACTCTAGAAACCTGGAATGCCCAGTCATAGTCATAACTTATAATTCCCCCAGAGCATGGAATCACAGGAATAGGAAGCACAAGGTTGTCCAATGCATTGTTGGATATAATGACCAGTGAGATCTTTCCAATTTCAGCCCTTTGATTCCTAGATGTATATAGTCTTCCCGATTGGAACGACATCCATATAAGAGATTACAAGTTAAGCCCTTTGCTAAAAGTGCTCCTGATTTCCAATCTCCATTTCTATTTAAAACTCTATATAAATGATCCTTTTGAGATCATTACAGGGATCACCCACTACTCCCTAGTGCCTGGGGTAATGAGGAAGGAATTAAATATGGTTACAGTACTGTTAAATACTGATACATCACTGTTAATAATAATAAGCTTTTATTGTAATGATCCCTTTTACAGTTTATTTTTCTGGGGCTGGAGAGATGGCCTAGTGGTTAAGAGCACCAACTGCTCTTGCAGAGGACCCGGGTTCGATCCCCAGCACCTACATAGTGGCTGAGAACCGTCTGTAACTCCAATTCCAGGAGAACTCCAGTTCCAGGGGAATCCAACGCCCTCTTCTGACCTCCAGGGCATTGCATGACATGGACACACAAACCTACATGCAGATAATACATTCATACACATAAATAAATAAATAAATAAACAAATAAATAAAATAAATTTTAAAAGTTTATTTTTCCTTTCAATAAGCTAGGCTGTCAGAGGTTGGAATAGTCCACAGCTGTTAGACCATCCCCTGGCTGGCATTCTTGGAGTCAAAGGACTACCAGCCAAGCATCTTGTAGGACTCCGGTGCTTTGGTGCTTTGAAAGCTCTGTGGATTACTTAAAGAAGCTACAATACAGCTACAGCTGTTTCAAGCATCGTGTGCCAGTTTTGGGGGTGAACATTAGATGACTCTGTCATCATTTTCATCCAGACAAGGCAGGTAGAGTGTAGACACTTCCTCTGGTGGCCCAGCAGCAGAGCTTAATTTCTGCAAACACAGTAGTTCACTTGCATGACGGTCTATGCTGTGATTGATACAAACACAGCCCTTCATAGGCATGCAGATCTGATGTGATTATTGTAAACAACCTTACCATATTCCTTTTTGGCTTCAGACCAGGCTGTTCAACTCATTGTTTGAGTCAGCTGAGGGACACCCTTCTGCATTGCCCCCCGGTGTGGCAACATCAGGTCCAACAAGGCTTTTCCAGAATGGTCTTTTCTTGCCTACTTTTGATCTTTAGCACTAATAGGGCAGGCTGAGCTGGTAACACAAAGGATTACCACAGTGGTAGCTGAGTAGTGCAATGTAAACTTCCTGCAGGAATGAAGATTTAAGAGACCTTTCCCTTTGGCTATTAGACTGTTGAAACAATGGTCCACCCTCCCACAGTTGGAATTTCCCCAGGAATCTAATGCTGAGAGAAGGGAAAGGCTAAAGCTCAGTGCCAACCAAGAAAGGAACTGCTGTCCCCAAGAAGAGACAGCCTGATGGAGCTGAGATTCTGATGGGCCAGCAATATACAGGACTACACCTTGACCAGAACTGTTTCATGATATACTTCTTGCTTTCTGTTTAAGCCTAAACTTCAGGTCAGGACCTCAAAGGTGGACTGGAGGGGGAGGGATGTCACTGGACTGCTGGTTGGAGGGGGAGGGATGTCTCTTCTATTTGGCCACACTGAATAAATTTTTCTTCCTTTTCACCACTAGTTGTCTGTTTACTTGGTATATTGAGGATGGGTGGGTGGGCCTAGCTTGTTAGGGTGCCCGGCACCAGGCTCTGACCCCAAGAGCTATAGTAACAGCAGTAGCAATGAGTGGGCAGCTGGAGTCCATACAGCAGTCAGGGCAGAAACCATGGGGAGCAAAGGCAGCAGAGACAACACAAGTAGAAAGACAGCAAGAGAAGGAAGAAAGCTGAGGCTGTGGGAAAAGACAGAAGACTGTGAAGAGGTAGAGAAGAGACACTGTGACCCTGGCCACTGAAAGAGTTTCAGGGAGCCTGTAAGACTCAGGAACCAGGGTCATAGACAGATTAGCCAATCTCAATGCCCCAGGATCCTGACAGTCTAGGGCCGAGGGTCCCAGGGCCTGAGGCCTGTTTAAATCTGTAGCAAATGACACCTGCTGCCATTAGCTTTGTCTCCTGTCAGTACCCCTGGAAACCAAGAACTATAACTGGTACCAAATGCAGTGGGGGACAGGAGAGTTTACAAGATGCTAGTTTAGGCCCAGAGCAATATCCTTTCAACTTAAGTGCCCAGAGTTCTCAAAGCCTACAGCAATTGGTTTTGCAGCTGTAAGCCTTTGGGTCTGCCAACCCAGCCCTCAGGCCTTGGGCACTCAAGGGCCCAGAATCACTAGCAGTTGAAAGAATTTCTTCTCATCAGTCTATAAGTCCTATTTGGATAGAGCAAATTGACCCAGCCGCCTGGCTGGCAAGACTTTCATGTAGTCATAGAATAACTTCCCCTATTAGATGGGTAACTTCAGTTCTCAGCTCTTCACTGTGACTTTTAAATGAGAGATTCATGTGAAATATTTCCCTCCCCATTTGGCTACTGTTGACAGTGAAGGTATTAGATATACTATAAAAAGAAAGCTCAGCCATAGCCTCTCCAAGCCACTCTATTGGCTTTGGTCATGAGACAGACTTTCTATAAAGTGCCAAGCTTTTTATGGTTAAAAGGAATCCTCATAGGAGCGTCAGGCCTAATGCTGTTTTCACACAGAACTGAATCTGACAGAGCCTTAATGAATTCTTTCATGCTTCATAGAGCACATTTCAGAGCCTCTGGCTTTGTTGCTTTAGATTCTAGGGACCAGGGATGGTTGTGGAATGCCTATTTGGTTATGCTACATAAGAAGGTCAGCCAAGCATTAAATATGGGCATCTGGAGGATTTGGAAATACTAACAGGCTTGTTGGCCAAACCCTAACACAGGGCAGATAAATTCTTACAGATTTATGGGCTCTATTGGGATAGAGACCTGGAAATTAGAATTTCAGCAACTTCCCCTGCTAATGGCAACTCCTCAGGACAAATCCTCCAGAAGGGGCAAAGAATTCTTGTAAATCTTTACAGTGTTTTTTTAGAAGGTAGTCAAGGGTTTTCTTAATAAAGTGTCACAACTCTTATGCCAGATAGCTGCTGAATGGTCTCTGCATGGAAATCTGCCCTCTACAAAAACTGACATAATATCCACCACGAGGGTTATAGGAGGCCAGATCACAGGAGCTCTCAGACAGGCTGCCCTGTTGCCGATGATAGTTAATCTGTAATGAAGCAAATGCTGGATGTCCCAGTTATTTTTCTTCGTGGTACAACAAAATACCTGCAGAACAATCTAATGGAAGAAAGACTTATTTTGGCTCATGGTTTCAAAGAGTCCTTGGCTCCATTGATTCGGGGCCTGGTCTGAGGCAGAACAGTGTGCATCAGGATCCTGTGGAGGAGTAGGCTGCTCTTCTGGCAGAAAGGAAGCAGAACAGGCAGGAAGGGACCAGGGGTGTAACCTGTGAAGGCATTCTTCCACTGTTTCCCCGCAGGTCTCACCTCCTAAAGTTTTCAAAACTTTCCAAAATAACATCACTGGTTGGAGAACAATCATTCAATGCATGAACCTATTCAAACTATAAAAATTTTCAGTATTCGTTGCTTTTCTCATCACTGTGACAAAATACCTGAGGGAGAACTTTAGGAGGGAAGATTATTTGGCTCCTAGTTACAGAGGGTTCAGTCGATGGTTGCTTGCTCTTGGGAAGAGCATCTTGGCAGAAGGAGCACATTGCCTGGAAGAGCCTTTTACCTCATGGTGAACAGAAAGCAGAGAAAGGGAATATGGGAAGGGAACGGGGCAAGATAAAGTCCGCATGAACACCCCACCCCCCCAGTGATTTACTCCCTTTAGTTGGATTAACTTCCTAAAGTTCCACAAAGTTCCCAAATAGCATTACCATGTGAGTCAGGAACCAGGCACTTAACACAGTCTTATGGGGGACGTTCCATATTCAAACAATAACCTAAAATAGATCATATACTAGAAACCAGAATGAGCTCACAGTTCTTCCCAGTTGGTCTCCCGTGGGGTAAGCAATCAAGTAACCTGTGGGAACTGAGAATTTGACCACATATCTTTTGCCTCTAGGAACAAAGAAGTTTGGGGGAAAGCTGAGATACAAGCACTGATAAAGATAAAAGGGACAGCAAAATATTCCTCTTATTTAGACGGTTTAAAATTCTCAGCAAAAACTCTATCTTGGCAAATTGGCTAAATGTTTTATAGATATATAAAATGAGGTATAGAAGTCAAAACTATTACAAAAACTCAATTGAAATGGGATATTGTTTAAGTTTGCCTTCCTCTGACATAATCTTTCTGCCAAAGATTACCATGAAGATCATAAGGGACAAATGTACATTCTTACTCAGCCAACTGATAAAAATGCTGTCCTTCACCAGATGGGCACTCAAACCTTTTCTGACATGGGGAAATAGGCTAATTGGTACTCCAAACCTCTGAAAATAAGTATAATTAAGTAAGATGTAAGGTATTGAAACATGGATTGGGTTTGCCGTATACACTGCTGTATTAAGAATGAAGCTGCCTGCAGGCTGGAGAGATGACCTAGTGGTTAAGAGCACCGACTGCTCTTGCAGAGGACCCGGGTTCAATCCCCAGCACCCACATGGCAGCCGAGAACTGTCTTTAATTCCAGTTCCAGGGGAATCTGATACCCTCTTCTGACCTCCGCGGCATTGTATGACACGGGTGCACAAACCGACATGCAGACAGTACATTCATACACATAAAAAATAAATAATTTTTTTTAATTCAAAAAAAGAATGAATATGTCTGAAGTATCCTGCAAGTTTTAGCCTGGCTTGTTACATATGATTCCCTGTTGGATCTACTTGTCTAAGTGCTCACATTCCATCTTTACAACATGGTGATACTTGAAACTGTTACCCTTGGTGAAAGAGGCAAGACACAAAGGGGCACATGTGCTTATGTTTCTGTTTCTATAAAAAGTATTGAAAAGGTAAAACCATAGAGACAGAAATCAGATTAGTGGTTGCCAAGGGTTTAGAGGAGCGGGGATGGGGAATGCCTGTTTAGTTAGCATAGGATCTGCTTTTGAGGTGATTATGTGAAACTAGACAGAGGTGATGACTATACAATATTGTGAATGCAACAAGGCCACTAGATAGTAACCTTCAGAGGGATTGTGCTGTGAATTTTATAACTGACAGAGGGACAAAGATAGAGGAAGATGGAGAAGGGAGAGGAGAGAAAAGGAGGGGAGGGGGAGAGAACGAGAGAGAGAGAGAGAGAGAGAGAGAGAGAGAGAGAGAGAGATAGTAGAGATAATCGAGCGCTATACCGAGAGCGAGCATGCTATTTTAAGATAATCTTGGATTCCAACAGTTAGAGGATCTGTTTTGAATTCCCGACTTGCTCACTTCTGGATATAACATAAAAGAAGAAGCAAGAAAGAGGTACATTTGTAGTCTCCACTTAAATAAGTCCTAAGGTACAAACACCACCTACAGAACCACTGTGGAGCACTAAGGTGAAGTAGTAACCCGGATTTAAATACGACAAAATCGTTGGAATCAGGTTTGACACAAGACCACACAATAAACAAAGAAAGCATTGGTACTAGTGTAATTTTAAAGATAGATGCAAGAAAAGGACATGGAGTTTATTTATAAGTTAGAAAAATTAATTGGCAGGTGGTGTGGCACACACCATTTATCCTAGCACTTAAGAGACAGAAGCAAGAGGATCTTTTGGTGAGTTCAAGGCGTGTGTGCTGGATACTTTTATGTGGTCAACTTGACACAACCTAGGAAGAGGTACCTCAGTGGGGGAATGGGCTCCATTGGATTGCCCTGTGCCCATGTCTTTTGGGTATTTTCTTGATTGTCGAGGCAGTGTGGGAGGGCCCATCCTACAATGAGTAGTGCCACCCTGGGCAGGTTGTTGTGTACTGTATAAGAAGGCGGCTTGGCATGAGCCAGGGGACAAGCCAGTGAACAGCATTCCGCCATGGTCTGTGCCGGGCTCCGCCTCTGGGGTTTCCTGCCCTGAGTTCCTGCCTTGGGCTCCCTAGGTGGGATGAATTGTGACCCAGGAGGATGTCAGCTGGAATAGACCATTTCTTCCCCAAGTTGGTTGGGTCCAGAGTGTTTTGTCACAGCAAATGGAAGACAAACTAGGGTACAAAATTTGGTGACAAGAAGGTGGGGCATTGCTGTGACGACCTGACCATTGGCGTTTGAGTGGAACGTATTTTGGGAAGCATTTGGAACTTTGTGCTAGAAAAATCAATTGAATGCCTAAGATCGTGGCGGTGGAACTTGGAGCAGTTTTGGACTGAAAGGAGGTGTAGAAGATGGAAGCCTGGGTTGTGAAGTTGTTCTGGTTTCAAAGGGGAGCAGAGATCATCAGGACTGTGGAATCTGTGGGTTTCTGTCAGCTGGGGCTGAAGAAATCAGCTGTAATTAACAAAAGACCAGAACCTGAAAGTGAAATCTTTGTTTGTGCTTGCTTGGACAATTGATGCTGGTTAGCTGGGGCTTGAAAAATCAGCTGTAAGTAACAAAGACCAGCATCACTTTGGTGAAATCGTCTGGGGAAGAATTTCTTCAGAGTCAGCACACAGAAGCTATGATCTAGAAGGGGCCTGACCTCCATCGTGAAGCCAGAGGCAGGACTTGGTAACATGTACGAGTCTCCTATATGGCTCCGATGTTGAAATTTGAGGGGTCACAAAGAGAAGCTGAGGCTTGGGCGCTGTAGAGTCAGAAAGACCATAGTGGAAGTGCACCTTGTTGCAGTGGAGACCCCAGCATTGCAGTGTTCATGGAGAGAAGCTGAGCTTTTGCACCAGGAAGAAGGTCAGAAGAGGCCATTGTGACGGTGGCGGCCTCAGTTTCAGTGCGCCCATCATTTTGGAGGTGCTGTGGACCATGGGCGACACCAAGCAGCGCAATTTGTGGGAATGGAGCTGCTGAGCCTTCAAGATGAGCTGTGTGTGGCACGGACAGCAGAGTCAGAGAAGGGGAGCTGTCGAAACCCTTTGGAGCCCAGAAATTGTGAGTGAATCCAGGGGTCCAGCCTTGAGCTACTTGCTGGACTTAGTTTTTGTTTGAGAGTGCCTGATTTTTCCCTTTGAATAAGACAGTACTTGTTTTGGGATTTTACAGCAGCACCACAGTTAAGAGACTTTTAACAGACTGGACATTTTAAGTAATTTGGGGACAGTTTAAGGACTGGGGCTTTTAGGGTTGTGTTGTCTTAGGTTGTGATTAGTGGTAAAATCATACTTTGGGGAATAGAACTGGAAAGGTGGTGGTTTAATAAGTGGACTGGTGGGTTTTGGTGTGTCAAGTTGACAAGGGGTCAATTGTGCTGGAATAGCTTTAGTGTCAACAATTGACACACACCTGGGTTTGAGGGAGCCTTAATTGGGGACTTGGCTCCATCGGACTGCCTTGTGGCCACATCTGTGGAGTATTGTCTTGATTGTTGAGCAATGTGGGAGGGCCCAGCCCACTATGGGTGGTGCCACCCTGGGCAGGTTGTTGTGTACTGTATAAGAGGTCAGGCTGGGCATGGGCCAGGGGAGCAAGCCAGTGAACAACATTCCTCCATGGCCTGTGCTTCAGCTCCTGCCTCTAGGTTCCTGCCCTGAGTTCCTGCCTTGGGCTCCCTGAGTGATGAACTGTGACCTGGGAGATGTAAGCTGAATAATCCCTTTCTTCCCCAAGTTGGTGTCAGTCAGAGTGTTTTGTCACAGCAATGGAAGACAAACTAGAACAGCTTGCCTGATCTACATAGTGAGCTCCAGGCCAGCTGGGACTAAAGGGAGATCCTATCTCAAAAAGACAAAAAAAAAAATGTTAAAATGAGGAGGTGGCTTAGGTGGTAAAGTACTTGCTGGCCAAGATCCCCAGCACTGACATGAGCAGCCAGGCATAGGGTCATGCATCTCAGTGCTGGGAAGGCAGAGACAGAAGGAGCCTGCCTAGCCAGTCTAGCTGAATCGAATGAGTTCAGTGACAGATCCTGTCTCAAAAAATAGACAGTAATTGAGGGAGGCACCCAATGTCATCCTCCGGCCTCCATGCATGAATACCCACACATGCATACACACACACACAGACACACACACACCCAGGCAAACACACACATACACACATGCATGCATGCACACATACTAAAGCCTGTTAAAATGTAATAAATGTAAACTTAGGTTAATAATTCATCATAGATAAGCATCGTGAAAATGTTCAGGACTGCAAACACTGAAGAACTAGATGTCTTTGTAATTATAATTTATGTTTCTTTTGGGGGGGTCTTTTTGAGACAGGGTCTCTCTATAGCCCCAGCTGTCCTGGAACTCACTCTGTAGACCAGGCTGCCCTTGAACTCACAGAGATCTGCCTGCCTCTGCCTCCCTCATGCTGGGATTGAGCATCACCGCACCTGGCATAATTTATGTCTCTTTTCTCTGGATTTCGGGTATTAATTTAAAAATAAAATTTAAGTTATGGAAAATTTTTCAGTCCAGTACTAGTACTATGCTTGAACTACATCAAAAGTTGCCATTTTTCACCAATTTAAGGTGCACAATTTTTCAAACTTCAGTATCCCAGAAAACAGGGCTCCACCTGTGGCGGCTTGAATGAGGACCGTTCGTTGAAGGCTCATGTCTGAAGATCTGGTCTCCAGTTGGTGTTGCTGTTTAGGAAGGTTATGGAATTCTTAGGAGGTCTTGCTGGAGAAAGTATATCACTGGACATTAGGCTTTGCCTAACCCTCCTGTTTCCTGTTCTCTCTCTCCTCTCTCTCTCCTTCTTGGGTGCACATAAAATGTGACCACTGCTTTCTGACTACTTGGCAGGCTTTCCACTCCTGCTGCTGTGGCCTCCACACCGTGATCAACTCCTTCCGGAGCCATAAGCCAAAATAAACTGTTTCTTCCCTAAGCTGCTTTTGGTCATAGTGTTTATCTCAAAAGAAAAGTAACTAATACATCACTGGAAAGGAGTTGAGGCAGGCATGGTGTCTTGTACTTTATTCCCACCCTCCTAATGGGAGTCTGAAGCAGAGAGATTACAAATTAGAGGCCAAACTGGGTACATAGTGAGACCATAGCTTATAAAAAGGAAGTAGGTGGAATTCCAAAGACCAACTGTACACTCGCAAGTGCGGTCTCAATGCATCTTTTGCATGCTTACATCAGGTCTTCGACAATAGGGCCTTATTGCCTCTCTTCTTGCAGGTATCCCAGTTTATAGGCAAGAAACCTTTACCTTTTGGTCTCTGGAATACCAGAGAGTGTTATCAAAGGCCACTGTCCTAGTTTGTCTTCCATTGCTGTGACAAAACACTCTGACTGACACCAACTTGGGGAGGAAAGAGTTTATTCAGCTTACATTTCCTGGGTCACAGTTCTCACTCAGGGAGCCCAAGGCAAGAACTCAGGGCAGGAACCTGGAGGCAGGAGCTGAAGCACAGGCCATGGAGGAATGCTGTTCACTGGCTTGCTCCCCTGGCTCATGCCCAGCCCGCCTTCTTATACAGTACACAACAACCTGCCCAGGGTGGCACTACTCATTGTGGGCTGGGCCCTCCCACACTGCTCGACCATCAAGACAATACTCCACAGATGTGGCCACAGGCCAATCCAATGGTGCCAATTCTCCAATTGAGGCTCCCTCATCTCAGATGTGTCAAGTTGACACTAAAGCTATCCAGCACCACTAAACCAATAAAGCAAATATAGGTCTCCTTGAGTCAAGCAAGACTCCTCCATCAGCACCAGCTACACCTCACCTGCCTGGAAATACTGTGCAGCAGTGGCAGCCATATGCCTGTATTTCCCAAATCTAATTGGCTATTAGCTCTCTTCTTGGAGGAATAACCCACGGCTGATGCCACAAGCTTACATCCTCTTAGGAGATGTTATAAGCCACAGTAAGACCCTGTCATATTTTACAGAAAAAACATAATTCATGGATTAACATACCATCCAAACGTCTGTGTCTATACCAAAGTAACCTACCATAACAATTAGTACTGTTTAAATACCTATATATCTAATTGCTTGTGCTTCATAGTAGGATTGAAAGGTTATTCCTAGACAAACTGTCAGCCCATGAAAGGAAACAGCCAGAATTGACCAGAGTCCAAGACAATAGCTCCAGAGAAAGTAGACTGTTTTGCTTCTCGTCCACCTGTGCCCCTTTTCTAAGCCTAGGGAACAATCTGCGGAAGAGGGGGCGTGGTAGAATGTAAGGGCTGTGATTGGGGTGAATGATGAAACTACAGCAACATAGTCTGGACACTTATCTGATCAACTTGGTTGAACATACAAGTCCCCCCAGCGGGATGGTGGGACCCATGGGCTGTGTGGGTTTGGGCACAACTGCTTGCAAATTGGTTTTACATGAAGGATGCTTGTACTCATAAATTATTACTTATTGTTAAAAATGAAAAAAATAAAGAAGAAATTAAAAAATAAATCTCTATCAAATAATAATAAAAAAAGGAAGTGGGTGGGTGAATCCCCTGGAGCAAGTGCACACAGTACCATCTTGAGCATATATAGCAAATAGGCCTTTATTTTTCCCATAAAGAACCGTGGCCATTTGCTAAAATAACTGTCCAGTGTTGAGAAGAATTCTTGAGGATGTTTTGAGTACTAGACTTGAGCTGATATGCAATCCTATGCCCCACAATAAACTTCAGGCTTTAATGCCACTCTTTTTCCCATGTAGAACATCATGCAGAAGTATACTGTCTAATAAAATGGTAAACAATTGACCAACTCATGATGGTTCAGCTCTGGAAACTTGGTGACAAAGCCCTGCAGCATTGGAGATCTGGCCTAATGAAGTGCGCATGCCAAGCCAATAGCCACTGACTGGGGACCTAGAGACATTGACAGATTTTGCTATTCTCACCATCAATCCAGTGACCTATCTTTCAGAATGTGAGCTTCCTGACCTTATTTATGCTACATTAGGGGTCCTAGTTTCTCAACAGGAAGATTACTTCTGCTTGGCAAAATGCAAATGTCCTGTCGTTGTAATGATTACCTGATCATTTGGGCTTTTCAGGGTGGGTGAATAGATAAATAAAAGAGTTCTCTACTGATAAAAATATTGGACTCTCTTTACCATGGGAAGCCAAAATAGCTGTTGTACTTCACGGCAGCACAGAGTCTGTCTAGAACACAGAGATGTCACCAAGGAATGGCTTGGGTCTTTGGCGCCCAGTGATAATGGTGAAGTGGTAAACAGAACAACTCTAGATTATAAGCACAAGGTAATTATGGGCTCAGAATCCTTGCAGTTGGTGTCTGGTCGTTCCGTCAGGTAACCACCTCAACCAGAATCCTAGCCAAGGTGAGAAGAATTCAGAACTGGGTTCCAAGAGAAAGGATTACTATTAATAACGGCCTTGGAATCAGCTATAAGTGTCTTTGCAAAGATTGCATCTTCAAGACAGCTTTGTCCCAGGTTGGGTTTGTGTTGCTTGCTCTCACACATGAAAGGACATTTCATTCCTACAAAATCAGAAGGACTTCCTGTATATACAGGTCATATATAATGATCTACAGAGAGCAGCACGATCCATTTCTCTATAACTGTATTTCTCCCTTCTCTTTACCTCAGCCACATTTCTTTCTTTGTTGATTCTCAGTACACCATGTACATGTTTCTCCACTGTAACTCCTACCTCAGGATCTTTGCATTTCTTTGTGATTTTTATTCCTCTAGGTATTGGCTTAGCTCACATTTTCCCCCTCTAGTTCCTGTAGATCTTTATTTGAATGGCACTTTTTCAATGAGGCCTTCCACTTTGGAATGAATATTTGATGTGCCTTCAAAAAATTTACTGTGTTGAAATCTGAATTCCCAACATTCTGGTTTTAGGAAGTGGAGCCTTTGAGAGGTAATTAGGTCATGAGGTAAAGCACTTGCTTTTTTGACAGAATTCGTGTCCTTTTAATAAGCAATAAGACTGATAAGTTCAGAGCTCTACTATGTGCAGTTACAAGAAAATGGCCATTTGCAAGCCTAGAACAGAACCCCAGGCATGCTTTCTGGCCATTTAAATGCATCTTCCAGCATTTCTGCTCTCCATCCATATCTTTGTTTCTCCTTTGTAGGTATACCTTCCATCTTCTAACATTCTTTGCTTTGTACTTCCCTCTACCTGGCCTGATTTAGCTATTCTGTTTGAATGTAAGTTCAAAGAGTTCATTAATAGATAGCTCTGATGGTAGACTAGTATTAGCAATGGTAAGTGTTCAATTAAATATTTATTTATTTATTTTTATTTATTTTGGTATTTTTGAGATAAAAGGTCTCCCTTTAGTCCCAGCTGGCCTGGAGCTCACTCTATAGACCAGGCTGGCCTTGAACTCACAGAGATCCTCCTGCCTCTGCTTCCCAAGTGCTGGGATTAAAAGTGTGCACCACCACACCCAGCCTCAATTAAATACTTATTGATAAAAACTAAGAGGAAAGAAGGAAAGAAGGAAGGGAGAAAAAGGGAGGGAAGGCAAGAGGGAGGGAGGGATCAGTTATAGTAAAATATTGCTTGTCTAGAGGTAGAATTTCTTGCTATCTCAAACCTTTAGACCATGCCCACAAACCCAGAAGTGCTTGAAAATGATGTTGAGATAGAAGCATGCAGTCATAGATCCATCTAAGGATGATTTCCAGGAGACCCCCCTCATTTTACCTGTCCCCAGATTCTATGTGCCAAGACTTTCCCCCAAAGTGGTCTCATAAAAAGTTTCTCAACTCATAAAAAGATTGAAATAACAAAGTATTAAGTGACAACGGCTAAAAATAAGAGACTATTTTTTTTTTTTTTGGTCTTTTTGAGACAGGGTCTCCCTGTAGCCCCAGCTGTCCTGGCACTCGCTCTGTAGACCAGGCTGGCCTTGAACTCACAAAGATCCACCTGCCTCTGCCTCCCAGGTGCTAGTATTTTTTTTTTATTAATTTTTTTTATTTATTTCTGTATGTGTACAAATGTACTGTCTGCATGCAAGTCTGTGCACCCGTGTCGTGCAATGCCGCGGAGGTCAGAAGTGGGTGTCGGATTCCCCTGGAGCTGGAGTTCTCCTGGAATTGGAGTTTCAGACGGTTCTCGGCCGCCATGTGGGTGCTGGGGATCGAACCCGGGTCCTCTGCAAGAGCGGTCGGTGCTCTTACCCGCTAGGCCATCTCTCCAGCCCCCCAGGTGCTAGTATTAAAGGTGCGCACCACCACGCCCGGCTGAGGCTATTTCAATGCATGGATTTGAATATTTGTAACACCTGGCATGGATAAAAAAAAAAAAAAAGCTAATGCCTGAAAAATAGCCCCAAACTAAATATATCATATAATCGGAGAGACTGGATCTCCTGAAAGAGAAACCTGGAGCCAAGACAGAGCTTTCCAGGTGCAAAAGTAATGCAGGAAGTTGACTTTAAGATGATGTTGAAATATTTGACTATTTGGCATATGCTGATGGCAACGCATCTTCAAAAAGACTATATTAGAAAAATCCAGGCAGATGCATATATGTGACAGAACAGTATTTACAGGATGCTTAAAAATCACTAAGTACACCAGGTATGGTGGCGTGCACTTTTAATCCCAGCATTTCAGAAGCAGAGGCAGGTGGATATCTGTGAGTTCAAGGCCAACCTGCTCTACATAGTGAGTTCTAGGCCAGCTGGGGCTATAGAGGGACCCTGCCTCAAAACAAAAGAAAACAAAAATCACAAGTGCCTGTTCTAAAGAAAAGGATTTTCGTTTGGAATTTTCTAGTATTCCCTGTTTTTAACAATTCATACAGAGTTGGCCCAGTGTTAAGAATTTAATATGAGAGATGACATGCCAGGCACTTGCAAAATATGTTGTTAGACCACTGACTTAAAAGAACAAGTAGGCTGGGTGTGGTGGCCCATGCCTTTAATACCAGCATTCGGGAGGCAGAGGCAGTCTGATCTCTGTGAGTTCAAGGCCAGCCTGCTGTATAGGGCGAGAACAAATGGAGCTACAGGGGGACTCTGTCTCGAAAAGATGAAAGAAAGAAAGAAAGAAAGAAAGAAAGAAAGAAAGAAAGAAAGAAAGAAAGAAAGAAAGAAAGAAAGAAAGAGAGAAAGGGAAAAAAAGAACAAGGGGGTGAAACTTTCTGCATGAAAGTCTCAAGGGACAGCAAACTGTTAAGTATAAAGAAAGTGACCATCACAGTAATAATTTAGAAGGAAAACTACCACATGCCCAAGTTGGGCAGTTTTGTGTATTTTTAAAACATGCATTTTGTATCCTCTGAAATACAACAGATTGAGTCATAGTCATAGTGAATACCAAGTGTATACCTGAAGCCACAAAAAGGTGACAGACTATCCCAAAGCAGAGTTTGTATACTTTTTGGCAGGTCAAGGATATCTTTGAAAAAAATCTAAGAAATTTGCAGCTTTATGTGCAAATAAATTTTCTTTTTTTCAGTTGTGTCATTTTTATTGGGTAAATTATTTTGAAGGTAATAACAATAGTGTCAAAACTACTACAATATCTTTCTAGAGACCCATATAAACCTTTTCATGTTTTTCTTCTCTTTTTTTGCTCATCTTTTATGTGCATATAAATTTTCATGATTGACTCTCTTAGGTTTCCAGGACACTGTTGAACCTCTTGATTAACAAACTTTATTTTGAGGTGTAAACAGAATACATGTATAACCAGAAAATATAATTTTCAAATAGATAGATTCACAGAAGCAATCGCTCAGCTTTGGACAGGAAATAAAAATGTTTTGATAAGTGGTCTAATAACATTCACACGAGAGTAAGTCACTGAGCACATTTTGAGAATTATGAATTAGTTTTTTTAAATTTATTTTTATTTATTTTTTTGATGTGTATGAATGTACTGTCTGCATGTAGGTTTGTGCACCCGTGTTGTGCAATGCCAAGGAGGTTAAAAGAGGGTGTTGGATTCTCCTGGAACTGGAGTTAAAGACGGTTCTCAGCCGCCATGTGGTTGCTGGGGATCGAATCCGGGTCCTCTGCAAGAGCAGTCAGTGCTCCTAACCACTAGGCCATCTCTCCAGCTCTGTGGATTAGTTTTCTATGCTTACTGCTTCATCAGGGTGTGATGTAAGAAATTAGAATTAGTCACCAGTTTAGCCAATTGCTCTAGTTTGCTTTTCTATTGCAGTGACAAAACACTCTGACCAATACCAACTTGGGGAGGAAGCAGTTTATTTGTCTTATCTCCTTGGTCACACAGTTCATCACCAAGGGTGCCCAAGGTAGGAACTCAGGGCAGGAACCTGGAGGTAGTAGCTGAAGCACAGGCATGGAGGAATGCTGCTTACTGGCCTGCTCCCCTGGCCCAGGCTCAGCCTGCTTTCTATTTTTTTTTTTTTTTTTTTTTTTTTTTGTCTTTTCGAGAACAGGGTCTCCCTGTAGCCCAGCTGTCCTGGAACTCACTCTGTAGACCAGGCTGGCCTCGAACTCACAAAGCTCTGCCTGCCTCTGCCTCCTGAGTGCTAGGATTAAAGGCGTGCACTACCATGCCCAGCTTCAGCCCGCTTTCTTATACAGTACAGAATAACTTGCCCAAGGGTGGCACTGCCTAGGGGTGGCACCTGCCCACAGTTGGCTGGGCCCTCCCATATCACTCAACGATCAAGAAAAATACCCCACAGACATGGCCACAGACAACCCAATAGAGGAAATTCCCCAGTTGGAGCTCCCTCACCCAGGTGTGTCAAGTTGACACTAAAGCTAACCAGCACAGCAATACTTGTTCAAAGAGAAGGAAATAAGTAGAAACTGTGTGTTCAAGCCTTAAAGCAGGACACTTGACATCCTCTGCTGCCCTCCATGAGAACACACACACACACACACACACACACACACACACACACACACACACACACACAAGAGCCCAGGCACAACAATCAGAGCAACTCCATGAGGTCTCATCATCTCAGAAGTCTGAATCCACAGTTTGTGGTGTATGTACACATGTGAGAAGGTGCATGTGGCCATGTCAGGTGTCAGGTGCCTTGTTCCCCCATCCTGCTGGGCCCTTAGTGCACATATTATTGCCTTCCAGACTATTTCATTGCCTGCCATTCTAGACATTCACATCACCTCTTTGGGTCAAGTTCCTGGGAAAATTCAACAGCATTATCGCAGGACATAAGTGAAGGGAAATACTCCTAGAAGCTCTGCATGATACCACATAATAGATGTGTAAAGGCTGAAAATTTTAAATTATTAGTTTTCTGGAAATTATAAAAAGAAAAAAAACGGACATTGCAGAGGAAAGTCCCACTTGCTTTGGCTGCTTTGAGGACCCTCGGTTTTTGGGGATCCATGTTCCCCTTTTACAGAGTAGTCCACACTGGAAAAATTTTGGAAGTAATAGTGAAGTTAATATTTATCTGAGATGAATATGGTAAGTGGTTTCTTAAACATGGTTTTAATAAATGTCAACCTGTGACAAGCAATGAGAGGTGAAGACCCCTCATTAAATATCATTTCAACATAAAGGAAAATACTAGTGCCCCTAGGACCGAAGGAAGTGGCCTTGAAACTGGAGCATTTGTAGTTTGATTCTCAGTACCCACATGGCAACTAACGACTATCTGTAATTTCGTTTCCAGGGGATCTGATGCCCACTTCTGACCTCCAGGTATTGCACCACATGGGTGCACTTACATACATGCAGGCAAAGTACTCATATGCATAAAATAAACACAATCAATAAAATATTTAAAAATATATATCACATACATATGCAAAAGAGTCACATGAAACCCATTATTTTGTAGCCCTCTAAACACTTTTAAAAAGAGATAAATCTTGTGAGAGAACATCCCTCGATGTAGCCATTGGTTAAGGGAGCATACCAGACCATTCACCCACACATTAAAAAAGATCATTCTCATCTTCCACATCTCAGAATAACTTTACTCTCAGGGTCAGCTGCACCTCAAGACTATCTCACATAGTCAAGCATTTTTTGTGAGACACTCAGACTATCCTCACTAGCATCCCAACATTAGAAAATGCATATTGGAATCCTATTTTACCCAGAAGAAAAGGCGCATCCTTTTAAACCAAGTTTCACTCAGCTTCACAGTTCATGAGGGATGAAGAAGGGTCCAGACATCACCCTCTGATATGCCCCCTTTACCAACATTTAGTGGATTTTTTTTTACTTATTTTTATTTTATGTGTAAGAGTGTTTGTATCTGCATGTGTGTAGGTACACCTTGTATGCAAAATCCATAGAGATCAGAAGAGGGTGCCAGGTCCCCTGGAACTGAAATTGCAGCTGGTTCTTAGGCACCATATGGGTGCTGGGAATTGAACCTGGGTCCTCTCCAAGAGCAGCCAGTGCTCATAACCACTGAACCATCTCTCTAGCCTCCATTTAGTGGATTTTTAAACCACTCTGCACTCTCAGAGCCGCATCTCCCTGCAATCTCTTAAGATCTTGCCACTAATAACTCTAACGATGGGGTGTCTTTGAACTTCTTTCTTCCCACCACATAGTGGACAATCTGAGCCAAATGAACAATTTGTTCACTTAAGCTTTCTTTGAGCATCTAAGTCATTCCAGTACTGAGCTGCCTGTGTTTGAGAATTCAAGGCTGAGTGACAGGGTTTCTGTGTTAGAGGTGCTAATACCTGCTTGGGTAAGCACACAAATAACAATAAGAGATTTGAGACATGGGGTCAGGTTTGATGGAGTTTGAAGGTCATTCAGAATTTTATTTTGAGCTGGGTGTGGTAGCACTCACCTTTTTTTTTTTAATTTTTTTTTTATTTTATTTATTTCGGTATGTATATCAATGTACTGTCTGCATGCAGGTCTGTGCACCCGTGTCGTGCAATGCCGCGGAGGTCAGAAGAGGGTCTCGGATTCCCCTGGAACTGGAGTTCTCCTGGAACTGGAGTTTCAGACGGCTCTCGGCCGCCATGGGTAGCACTCACCTTTTATCCCAGCACTTGGGAGGCAAAGGTAGGCAGATCCCTGTGATATTTACTTATGTCACCCTGGCCTGTGTAGTGAATTCCAGGCCAGCTTGGGCTATATGGAGACCCTGTCTTAAAAAAATAAAAAGTGACAAAAAAGTGTTTTATTTGGAGACTAAATGTAACCCATGTAGAGTTTTACTAGGATGATAGGAATGTGTTTTATTCTGTGAAGGCTGTGGAGAATCAAGCACTGCTTAGAGGTTATCGTAGTGACAAATCCAGACAAAATCAGAAACAACTGTGGGTAGCTGAGTTCATTTAACTCATGACCCAAACATCAGAGCAACAAGTACTTGTGTGATATGTACCTATGTGATATGTATCTGTATGATATGTACCTGTGTGATATGTATCTGTGTGATATGTACCTATGTGATATGTATCTGTGTGATATGTACCTGTGTGATATGTACCTGTGTGATATGTACCTGTGTGATATGTACCTATGTGATATGTACCTGTGTGATATGTACCTTTGTGATATGTACCTGTGTGATATGTACCTTTGTGATATGTACCTGTGTGATATCGTACTGTGTGATATGTACCTTGTGATATGTACCTGTGTGATATGTACCTTGTGTGATATGTACCTGATGTGATATGTACCTTGTGATATGTACCTGTGTGATATGTACCTGTGTGATATGTACCTGTGTGTATTGGATAGTACCTTTGATAGTATCTATATGTACCTTGTGATCGATATGTACCTATTGTAGTATTATATGTACCTAGTGTACGTATCTTATTGTACCTTGTGATAGTACCTGTGTGATACGTACCCATGTATAGTCCTGGGAGATGACTGTGATATGGACCTGTGATACGACATGAGTTGTAACATATGTATTACTTGTGTGTTACTTGATACGTATCATTACTTGTGTTGATGGATCGTACCTTGTGTGATATGTACCTGATGTGATATGTACCTGTTGATCGTACTATGTGAAGTCCTGTGTGATATGTACCTTGTGTATGACTATTACGTATCTGTGTGATACTGTACCTGTGTGATATGTACCTTTGTGATATGTACCTGTGTGATACGTACCTATGTGATATGTACCTATGTGATATTACCTGTGTGATATGTACCTGTGTGATACGTACCTATGTGATATGTACCTGTTATATGTGGATATGTACCTATGTGATATGTACCTATGTGATACGTATCTGTGATATGTACCTATGTGATACGTATCTGTGATATGTACCTATGTGATACGTATCTGTGATATGTACCTATGTGATTAGTATCTGTGGGTATCTGTATTGTGATATGTACCTATGTGATATGTACCTGTGTGATACGTACCTATGTGATATGTACCTATGTGATATGTACCTATGTGATATGTACCTATGTGATACGTATCTGTGATATGTACCTATGTGATATGTATCTGTGTGATACGTACCTGTGTGATATGTACCTATGTGATATGTACCTGTGTGATACGTACCTATGTGATATGTACCTGTGTGATATGTACCTGTGTGATATGTACCTATGTGATATGTACCTATGTGATATGTACCTGTGTGATATGTACCTATGTGATATGTACCTATGTGATACGTATCTGTGTGATATGTACCTGTGTGATATGTACCTATGTGATATGTACCTATGTGATATGTACCTATGTGATATATACCTGTGTGATACGTACCTATGTGATATGTACCTATGTGATATGTACCTATGTGATATGTACCTGTGTGAGCCATTGACCTTCTGTTGACTTCTGTGAGCTAAATTCTTGAGAAAATCTTGAAGTACATTATTTTTTCTCTGCTTTGTTGAACCAGCCTCTTTTGTCTAGCATTCTTCTCTGTTTCTAACCAATCAAGGAAGTCCCCTTCCCCCTTGCTTTTGGCTACAGTTAACCAGTAAAAGTGATCACTGGTCTGAATTTCTCTTAACAAACAGATCAAGTATGTGTGTAGTTTTATTAACATCAAGTTTCTCATTCTGTAACACATGGAAGAAAATGCACTTTATGAAATTTCATCTCCTTATACCTTTTCCATGACTATTGAAAGAGGCATTCTGTATATACTATGTGGTTGTGTGGTTCACAGTTATACATCTGTACATATTAACCAATCAAGAAAGCCGCTTGCTTCCTTGCTCTTGTCTACAGTTAACCTGTAAGTGATCATATTTAACTTTCTCTTGGGAAACTAGATCTGTGTGTGTGTGTGTGTGTGTGTGTGTGTGTGTGTGTGTGTTGTGTGTGTAGAGTTTTATTAACATTAAGTTTCTAATTCAGTAACACACAGATGAAAATGCACTTTATGGGGGCTGGAGAGATGGCCTAGCGCTAAGAGTGTCTACTGCTCTTGCAGAGGACCCGGGTTCGATCCCCAGCACCCACAAGGCGGCTGAGAACCGTCTTTAACTCCAGTTCCGGGGGAATCCGATGCCCTCTTGTGACCTCCGCGGCATTCCACGATATCCGGGAGTTGGCAAGGTGCAGAAAGAAGAGCGGGCCTTTTGAAAGCACAGGTCCCCACGGCATCTTGTCCCAGTTTGTTACCTTTTTGTTTTCTTGTGTTACAAAGCACAGGGATGTCAACAGCAATGATAATAAAAGTGTGGGCGACTGAGTTTTGACCTAGAGACTGACCAGACGCACCCCCCCCCAGTCCTGTTCCCCTGCTCCTTGGCACCGCTTTTGTCGCCCTGACTTCGCAGGGGCCAGGTCCTTGGGTCCTCCCCTCTGGCTCCCCGGTACTCACAGAATTTGGGTACTGGGCGGCAGGCTGGGGATGTGGTGGATATCCTTGCAGGTGACTCTGAAGTCGTGCTCCTGGTGGCATTCGCAGGGTGGAGACTGACAGCCCCCCTGGCTCCTGGGCAGCGTGAGCAGCAGCAGCAGCCGCAGCCGCAGCAGGGACCCCGGCCGCATCTTTCCCGGGACCCCCTGCCTTACGGCTTCATGGCGCCTGCCGCCTCATTCTCGGCGCACTTGGGCTCTGGCTATGCCGGCTGGAGAAGACGGGGCACGGGAGGGGGCCGGAGGGAGGAGGCGTGCTCGAGGGGCTGTGACCTCATCACCGGAGAGGACGCTGGAGAGGGGAAGAGAGGCTCTCAAGGGCTCCGCTTGCCTAGGCAACTCCACCCAAACAAGCTGCTCGCCGCTTTTGGTCTAGCCCTGCGGCCGCCCCGTCTGTTCCGGACACCCAGGCTGTTCTCTCCGTCCCATCAGTTCTCTCCAAAGCATCCTGTACGCGTGTCCTTCGCCCTCTCCTCTGAACTCCTAGAACCACCTTTGCTGGGGGAGCAGCCGGGGACTCACCCACACCTGCCGCCTCCGAAGTCACCAAAGCAGGGAGGGGCGCAGGACACCCCAGGGTCCAGAAGAGTTCCTCAGGGCCCAAGACACCTCTGCCCTGGGGAGAATCAAAGGACCTCAGGGCTCAGGCAAGCCCAGGGTGCGGCCAGAGAGGAAGAGAGACACTCCTGGCGGGTCCTCGAGGCTGCCCCTCCGCAATGCCAGTGTCTTCAGGAGCCTCACCACCCGCGACTCGGGCAAGTTAGGATATGGGCTCTGGGGCCATCTGCTGTGGCGAACAGGAACCGCAGGAGCTGGTTTTCTCGTCCCAGGCTTCACAAGTCGTTTTGCCTTAAGGACCTGAAACCAGTTGGGAAATCTAGAAATTTTGCTGTTTAGGAATTGTATTGATTCATTCTCCTTCTTCCTTTCCAGAAAAAATGAGAAAAATAATATTTAAGTGGCAATACTTAATATTTATATTTAATATTCGTTCTTTACACAAGAATCATTACAGGAAGTTGGAGAGATTGCTCAGTGGTTAAGAGCACTGGCTGCTCTTGCAGAGGCCCTAGGTTCAATTCCCAGCACCCACAGGGACTCCAGTTCCAAGGGTTCTGACGCCCTCTTCTGACCTCCGCGGGCATTACACTTATATACATGCAAATAAAATAAACATAAAATAAAAATATGTATTAATTACAAATTTAAACTAGAGTGTGCCAGTTTCCCTCTGGAAATCTAATTGCTCACTAACTTTTCTGTGGGTAAAAGGAATATTAACTCTTGATATGCTACATGATTCTTTTTCTGTGAAATTCTGGAATAGAAGGAAAATTCTAGGGTTCAGGAAATCAAATGAAAGGTTAAGGGAGATGACTAAAAATAAAAGATGGCTCTATGCCTGGATTAGGCTGGAGGTTAAGGGCAGCTATATATCAAAATTCATTGAAATTTACACTTAAAAATGTGCATTATAGAAATTTTAGCAATAGTCATTGCAAACTAGAAGCATCCTCACATGCCCTTCAAGATGGTAGTAAATGGACAAACTATTCCATAGTAAAAATGAATCAAGGACCAACTTACACAACATATGCAAATCTCTCACATGATTGATAAATACAAGAAGCCAAATTACAGATTTATGTATTTATATGTAATGATTCATGTAAATGACATTTTCAATAAAGGTAAGACCAGGGCTGGAGATATCACTCAGTTGGTAGAGCACTTGCCTAGCATGCACAAGGCTCCATTCCCAGCACAGCACACACCACTGGGTATGGTGTGCAGGCCTGTAATCCCAGCTGGTAAAAGGCGGAGTCAGGAGAATCAGAAGCTCAAGGTCTTAGGGCACATAGCAAGTTCTAGGCAAGCCTGGGCTCCATGAGATCTTAAAGGACTGAAGTCTCTAAAGAGAAGTTGAGTACAGACACCCAAAGACATTTCTGGGCAATGAAACTCTCAGTCTTCGTTGCATGGGTTCCATGGTCATTTGTGAATGCAATGAATCATAGTACCGGCATTTTGAATGTTAAACTCATCTTAACTCTATGGATAAACTCCCTTTGATCATTCTCCATGTAGTATTGGAGGAAATTTATTGAAATTTCATTTGGAAGTTTTGCATGGATGCTCCTAAGGAATGGTGGTCTGTTACTCTACTTCAATTTCTTTTATCTAATATTACTCTCAGAGTATTATATTCTTCCATCACAGAATGAATTAGGAAATATTCCCCACTCTTCAAGAATTCCAAAATTCTTACTTTGTTCTTATCTGGTGGAATTTAACAGTGAACCCATCTGAATCTTGAGTTTTTCCTTGTTGAAACATTTCCTGCTACAAATTTGATTTTTGAAAGTCAATGCAAGCTGGGCGTGGTGGCACACACCTTTAATCCCAGCACTTGGGAGGCAGACACAGGTGGATCTCTGTGAGTTCAAGGCCAGCCTGGTCTACATAGTGAGCTCCAGGCCAGCTGGGACTAAAGGGAGACCCTGTCTCAAAAATACCAAAAGAAAAGAAAAGAAAAAAGTCAATGCAATGTTATTCAGATTATTTCATTTCATAACAGATTTGTTATATATGGCTAAATTTGTTGCTAAAAATATTCTTAGCCAGGCGTGCTGCTGCACACCTTTAATCCTAACACTCGGGAGGCAGAGGCAGGTGGATCTTTGTGTTCAAGGCCAGCCTGGTCTGCAGAGCGAGGTCCAGGACAGCTGGGGCTACAGGAAGACCCTGTCTCAAAAAGACCAAAAAAAAAAAAAAGTGTTCATATTACCATCTCATGATCTCTATGATACATTTCATATATACATGCATGAATGCATGCATGCACAATCTATTCTAGTGAAAAATCTCTCATACCTGATATCTATGTTTTGTCTTTTTTCTCCTTGGTATATTTAGAGGTTTGTTAACTTTATTAAAATTCTCCAAGAAGCACATTTTTGTTTCATAAATGTGCTATTAAATTTCCATCTTCTATTTCAATAACACATGCTCTGGTCATTACTATTTCTTTTCTTTGTCTACTTGGAGTTTAAGTTGGCCTTTACATATACTCCTAATGAGGTATTTCTTTTTAAAATTATTTATTGTTTATTTATTTATGTGTATGAATGCCTGTGTGTATGTAAGTGTCATGCAGTATCTGAGAAGGACAGAAGAGACTGCCAGATTCCTTGGAACTGGAGTTATGGATGATTGTTAGCCTCCATGTGGGTGCTGAGATTCAAATCCAGGTCTTTGGCACAAACAGCCAGTGCTCTTAACTGCTGAGCCATGTCTCCAGCCTGTGAGGTACTTCTTAAGGCTGAGGTAATTGGCTTGAGATCTTTTCTCATTTTATAATATTTAGATGTTCAGTGGTGTTCCTTAGAAGAAGTATTTTAGAAGTATTTTAGAGAGATCTCATTAGTTTTGTAATTTGATTTTCATTCAGCTTAGAATACTTTTTTTTCCCCTTTGAGACAGGGTCTTCTTGTAGCATTAGCTGGCTTGGAACTTGCTGTATAGATTGGGCTGGTATCAATCCCACTGAAATCCACCTGCCTCTGCCTCCCAAGTACTGGGTAAAATACTTTTATTGGTGTATATTCATGACACATAGTCATGGATTTCATAAGGACATAAACATACAAGTATATATAATGTACTTCCAGCCGCATTTCCCCATCCCTGTCCAATTCTCTCCATCTCCTTTTCTGAGACTGGCTTAATGTGACAGTATCCTATATCCAGTTACATCCATTTTCCTATGAATGACATGGTTTTGTTTTTCTTTATGGCTGAATAGAATTCTGTTGTGCATATATACCATATTTATTTATCCTTGTCTCTATTGGGTGCCTAGATTTATTTGATACTTAGCTACTGTGAATACTGTGACAATAAATCCTGATATGTAAGGATCTCTGTGGTATGTTAACCTAGGGTAGCATAGAGAGGTCATATGCTAACTCCAATTTTAGTTTTTTGAGGAACCTTAGTGTTATGTTACATAGTGGCTGAAATAATTTGCTATCTGTGCTGAACCTTCAGCTGTACCTTCAGCTGATAACTTGACACATCTGGGTAGAGGGAACCTCTACTGAGGAAGTGTCTCCATTGGACTAGCCTGTGACCATGTCTGTGGGGAATTTTCTTGATTATTGAGTGATATGGGAGGGTCCAGCCCAATGTGGACAGTACCACCTCTGGGTAGGTGGTCCTGTATTGTATAAGAAAGCAGGCTGAGCACCAGGCCGGGGAGCAAGTGAGTTTCCTCTGTGGTCTCTGCCCTGAGTTCCTGCCTTGACTTCCATTGATGATGAACTGTGCTGTAATCCAAATAAACCCTTTTCTCCTCCACCGTGGTTTTGGTCAGCCATTTGATCATCGCAATGGAGAAGCAAACTAGAACACCATCCTAACAGCAATGTATAAGGGTTCCTTTTTTCCCCTCGGTATAGTCATCATTAATTGTTTTCTTAATGAACTCGGTTCTGACTGGGTTGAGGCGGAATCTCACTGTAGATTTAATTTGCATTCCCTGATGGCTAGTGTTGGTGAATAGTTTTTCATGCACTTAGTAGCCATTTGTATTTCATCTTTTGAGAACTGTCTGTTCATTTCACTGCTTATTGGGTTATTTGACTTCTTGGTATTTAGGTTTTGAGTTCCTCGTCTATCCTAATATTAATCTTGTTAAAGGGGTAGTTAAGCAAAGATTTCCTCCCGTTCTCTTTATTCGATTGCTTCCTTTGCAAAGGCACTCCAGGTCTTCCCATAGGCACTCCAGGTCTTCCCATTCCTGAGTTCCCAGCTTGATGGGAAAATTCATTGGAGGGGAACAGATATTTCCCCCAGAGCGTCAGACCGACCTACAAGCTTCAGGAACCACCTGGCCCCCAGTTCCAGAATGGAGTCTACAGTCACGGCTTTCCGGAAGTGGTTTTTGTCAATGGAAGTCCATCTTGAGCACAGAATACGCATCCCTCGTTCGCAGTGCAGCAATCTCCCTTGCCTGCCACACCGAACCACTGGCCTGCATTTCCAATATCCCATCCACCTGCACAATTCCATCCTAGTTGTGGCTTTATAAATAGAAAGAAAATGAAAGCAACTCATACTCTTGAGTAGGCTGAAAACAAACGCACAAAGCAAGACTTCCCCTCACAAGCTGCCAGATGGACCTCACATGGCAGTAGTGCTGTCCTTGCAGCTGCTACTAAACTTGAAAACGTTCCCAGGAGAGCTGGTGGGGTTTCATCTTTGGCTCAGGAAGGAGACCTCCCACTCACAGTTTGTATAGCGACGTACCTGTCAGCTTTGGTGCCTTAGAAAGAGGGGAGGCGAGAGTGGATGGGGGCAGCGTATTTCCTGCTGTAGAATATGAGAGTAGAAGTGTGCTGTGTAATCCTTTAAAGGGTGGTCAATGGAATGATGACATTCTCTGGAAAAAAAAAGAAAAAAGAAATAAAAGGTGGTCAAGACATAGATGAGCCTAGACGTAGTATCTAGGAGCCAAAGATACCATGACGTAAGTGCTGATATGGAGATCAACTTGGGTAAAGGAAGGAATGGATATGGGGCTGTTCTCCATTTCCTGCCACCTCCAGAGAAAGCAATAGCCAAGATTCAGTTGGTTAAAAGCCAGAAAAATATAAGTCCAGAAGTGTGCAAGTCTACAGATGGGAGCCAGTTCCTGCCGCTGAGGCAGCTGTCATTTGGTGTGTCAGGGAAGACCCAAGGCTTCCATTCCTTGCTCAGAAGAACTTCAGTGAGACACTGAGGCTCCCAGGGAGCCACGGCTTCTTATCCACCCAGCTGGCCCAGAGCAGTAAAGTTGATAAAGTACTCCAGTTTGATTCCAGAGTGACCAAGAAGTAATACCTTTCTAGTTTCTGATCTGAGCCTCAAGAAGATAGGGAACCTGAAACCTTCTCCACTGTTCTGAAAGAAAAATGCTAGGTTGGAGGACTTAGAAGATGGTGAAGTGGAAGGGGATGCTAAACATGATGATGTGTAATGAGATAGGCTTTTTTCAGGAATCAGTGACCAGGGCCGTCTGAGTCTTCACCGAAGCAGACTTTATCAAGATGTTGGCCAGCTGCAAGTCTCTCAGAGAAGTCACCCCTGTAGCTTCCAAACTGAAGGGGATGGAGGAATCAGAAACCACCTCTGGAGGGATCCTGAAGAAACCTGCCACAGGAGAGCTAACAGCCCAAAGCTGATGGAGCAGTTCAGTGCGAAAGGAGCTGTGCTAGTGGAGACTGAGCTGTGTGAAGAGGATGGTATTGAGGAGCAGGGTGAATATGACCCCCTGGGTGATGAGGCCATTGCAAAGTCGCTCTCATGCTGAGTGCCACCCACAAAGGAAGAGTTTACCACAGCATTTGTCATGACCAGAACATCTTCCTTTAGAAGAAAGAAAACTCCAGTATGCAACATGCAAGTTAAGAAAGATGCACTAGGGGCAGGCACAAGGCCACACCCTATAGTGCCAGCTACCTGGAATGCTGAGATGAAAAGATCCCTTGAGTTTGAGACTGGTTTGAGCAACAGAGCCACATCTTGGGAGACAACAGACCTCATCTAAGAGAAAATAAAATAGTTTTTAAAAATTAAAAAAAATTCCTTTTAATTTCTTTTATGTGTGGATCATTTAGAAGCATGACATCTAGTTTCCAAATACCTGGGGCTTTTCTAGATATTATTTTATTATTAACTTCTAAATTAAACATGCTGTAGAGTTAATAGTTTATATGACGTGAAAACTACCTTCTCTCTCTCTCTCTAGTTCTCCCTTCTATTGCTCTTTCTTTCTTTCTTTCTTTCTTTCTTTCTTTCTTTCTTTCTTTCTTTCTTTCTTTCTTTCTGTCTGTCTGTCTGTCTGTCTTTTTGAGACAGGGTCTCCCTTTAGTCCCAGCTGGCCTAGAGCTCTCTATGTAGACCAGGCTGGCCTTGAACTCACAGAGATCCCCCTGCTTCTGCCTCTGCCTCTGCCTCTGCCTCTGCCTCCTGAGTGCTAGGATTAAAGGCGTGCATCACCATGCCTGGCTTTTGAGATGACTCAGCAGTTAAGATTACTGCCTGCTCTTGCAAAGGACATGGGTTCAATTCCCAGCAACCACAGGGCGGTAAGAATTATTTTTTAAGCCCAGCGTGGTGGTGCACACCTTTAATCCTAGCATTCGGGAGGCAGAGGCAGGTTGATCTCTGTGAGTTCAAGGCCAGCCTGGTCTACAGAATGAGTTCCAGACCAGCTGGGTCTATATGGAGACTGTTTCTCAAGAAAGAAAAAAAAAAAGCTAATTGTGTCCTCTGAATTTTCTTTTTTTTTTTTTAATGTATGTGTGTGACTGTTATACATGTATGTAAGTGCACCTGTGTGTGACTGTCATGCATGTAAGTGCACCTGTGTGTGACTGTCATGCATGTAAGTGCACCTGTGTGTGACTGTCATGCATGTATGTAAGTGCACCTGTGTCATTCAGCACCCATCAAGGTCAGAAGAGGACGTCAAATCCCCTGGAAGTGGAGTTATGGGTGGTTGTTAGCTGCCGTGTGGGTGCTGGAATTTTTTTTTTAATTTACTTATTTATTTTTGTTTGTTCTTAACCACCATGTGGGAACTGGGAATCAAACCAGATCCTCTGCAAGAGCAGTTGGTGTTCTTAACCACTGAGCTATCTATCTCTCCAGCCCTGGGTGCTGGAATTTTAACCCAGGTCTTCTCCAAGAATAGCTACGGTTCTTAACTGATGAGCCATCTGTCTGGTCCCACTTGCTGTTGTCCTTACAGAGTCTCATTATGTAGCCCAGGCTGGCTTTGAATTTGGGATCATGCCTGGATTTTGAAAACTTTGTAATTTAGTGAGATCTGTGGTTTTGACTCCAAATATGGTCTTTTTGGTAAAACTTCAGTGTGAGCTTATAATATGTTTCAGGTGTTGTTGAGTTGTGTATTTTACATGAATCATTAGTTCAATGGCTATCTACATCTTTGGTTTTTGCTAATTTTTCCAATATATGAATCTTTGAGATATGATACTGAATTTTTTTTTTTATCACGGTTGGGACTGTGACTTTTTTATTGCATCATCCATCAATTTTTGTTTCATGTATCATGTATTTTGAAGCTCTCTTTTTAGATTTATAAATATTTAGAAATTTAATCCTGATTCATTCAGAATTTTTAAATGACTTTTGGTACACCAGTGATATTTTATTTCTCTAATCTAGTTTTTTTGTTACTGAGAGACCCAATTCAACTTAATTTTTGCTAGTGTTACCATGGCATAATATTCTAGTTTCCTACTGATTTTTAAATTTTATTTTATTTTTATCTTTTTGAGACAGGGTCTTCCTGTAGCTCTAGCTGCCCTGTAGCTCACTATATAGACCAAGCTAGCTTCGCAGAGACCCACCTATCTCTGCCTCCTGAGTGTTGGGATTAAAGATGTGTACCACCATGCCTGGCTTGCTGATATTTTAATATCCCTTTCCTTTATTTATTTATTTATTTATTTATTTATTTATTTATTATTTTCTATGTGTATGAATGTACTGTCTGCATGTAGGTTTGTGCACCCGTGTCGTGCAATGCCACAGAGGTCAGAAGAGGGTGTCAGATTCCCCTGGAACTGGAGTTAAAAAACGGTTCTTAGCTGCCATGTGGGTGCTAGGAATCAAATCTGGGTGCTCTTAACCGCTGAGCCATCTCTCCAGCCCCTCCTTGTTTTTTAAATCTCTTTTTGGATTAATTCAGGCAATGAAATCTTCTTTGCTGACTCTGAACTATCATCTTTTGGCCATTACTCTTTTGTTTAGAATATGCATGTATCACAATTTATTTTCAGCTGTGATTACACTGCTTTACCCATGGTTGATAAGAAAAAAAAAACTACACTGTATACTTCATTTTCCCCTCTCCTGCCTGAACTTTAACTTCCATTGCTGTGAATCTTATAATATTTATAAGCCCTCTAACACTTTGTTAAGAAAGTCAGATAATAAGGAAGTTACTCTGACTGGGCTTCTTCATTCCTCTGGTGTCACTTTCTTTTTGTTTGACAGGCTTATATATTTCTTTTTTCTCTTTTCTTTTCTTTCTTTTTTTTTTTTTTTGAGACAGGGTCTCCCTGTAGTCCCAGCTGTCCTGGAACTCACTATATGGACCAGGCTGGCCTTGAACTCACAGAGATCCACCTGCTTCTGCCTCCCACATGCTAGGATTAAAGACACGCGCCACCATGCCCGTCTTCTTATTTCTTATTCTTGTTTCTGCTCTTGTGTGTGAGAATGACTTTTACAATATGGACATGCTCTGCACAACTAACTTCTATAGAACCTTGCAAGCAAAAAGTTAATCTTATGTTCTAGAGAGATCATTTAACACTCCCTCAGCTTGCTTATAATGTAAAACAATTACTGAGTTTGGGGGGGGTCTTGTAACCTAAAATACTTAGTCTTGATCTTTCATGACCTTTCTTTGCCCTCTACCTAGAACACTGTATGAGTGTGTGTGTGTGTGTGTGTGTGTGTGTGTGTGTGTGTGTGTGATGTATATCAAGCAATCACTGCAAGCAATGGATATTCAGATAATCCTTGGAAGCAACAGTTGCAAAGGACAGGGAGATGAGCTGTTCTCGGTCAGTAGGAGTCCGAAAGGGCAAAATCCTCTGATACAATAAGGATCCATTTTTTCCCTCTCCATCTCATGCTGGATGTACAGTTTCAGTCAAAGCGAGGAGAAGGCCTTTTTTCATGAAAATAGTTCTGAGCAGATTCAGAAGGAACAGTTTTCAGAGCAGTTCAGGTCCCCTCTTGGCTAAAGTTTATTGGTGGGAATGCAGGTGTTTTTATTTAGGAATAGCTGTAGTCCAGCATCATGTTTGGTAATGCACCATTTGTGTCTCTGGAAAGGTGTTAGTTTTGTCTTTTTCTGAATAGATATCAGTATTGGGTATGGGATTATAAATGGTAATTTATTTTCCTTTCTGTACTTCAAAAATACTGTTCTGTTGTCTGATTTCTTGTGCTGTTTTCAAGGAGAAATCTTTTGTCATTATTTCTTTTGTTCCTTTACAAGTTTTAATCTAGGATGCTTTTAAGACTTCCTTTATTTTTGGTTGAAATCAGTTTGATTATGGTGTGCTTTGATGTACTTTTTTCATTTTTCTGTGTATGTGTATTCTAAGTTTTTTTGTTTTTTGATTTAGTCTTTGTTGAGACATATTTTATTACTGCTTCAATCTTGAGACATATTTTATTACTGCTTCAATCTTCTATGGATCTCTTTAAGTTGTTCATATAGCCTTTAATTAATTAGTTAATTAATTTTTAATGCAATACTTTTTATTAATTCCTAGAGAATTTCATACATGGATACAGTATACTTTTTTTTTTTTTTTTTTANTATATCTTCTTTTTTCTTCTTTTCTTTTCTTTCTTTTTTTTTTTTTTTTGAGACAGGGTCTCCCTGTAGTCCCCCAGCTGTCCTGAATCTCACTGATATGCCGCAGGCTGGCCTGAACTCAACAGAGATCCACCTGCTTTCCCCCTCCCAACAGCTAGGATTAAAGGACTACCGCCACCATGCCCGCCTTCTTATTTCTTATTCTGTTTTCTGCATCTGTGTGTGTAGAATGACTTTTACAATATGGACATACTCTGACAATAACTTCTCATAGAACCTTGCAAGCAAAAAAGTTAACTTATGTTTCTAGAGAGATCATTTAACACTCCTCAGCTTGCTTATAATGTAAAACAATTACTGAGTTTGGGGGGGGTCTTGTAACCTAAAATACTTAGTCTTGATCTTTCATGACCTTTCTTTGCCCTCTACCTAGAACACGTATGAGTGTGTGTGTGTGTGTGTGTGTGTGTGTGTGTGTGTGTGTGTGTGATGTATTAAATCAACAATCACTGCAAGCAATGGATATTCAGATAATCCTTGGAAGCAACAGTTGCAAAGGACAGGGAGATGAGCTGTTTCTCGGTCAGTAGGTGTCAGAAAGGCAAAATCCTCTGATAACAATAAGGATCCATTTTTTCCCTCTCCATCTCATGCTGGATGTACAGTTCTCGCTCCAAGCGAGGCGAAGGCCTTTTTCATGAACGAATTCTGAGCAATTTCAGAAGGAACAGTTTTTCAGAGCATTGTCAGGTCCCCTCTTGGCTAAAGGTTTATTGGTGGGAATCAGGTGTTTTTATTTAGGAATAGCTGTAGTCCAGCATCATGTTTGGTAATGCACCATTTGTGTCTCTGGAAAGGTGTTAGTTTTGTCTTTTTCTGAATAGATATCAGTATTGGGTATGGGATTATAAATGGTAATTTATTTTCCTTTCTGTACTTCCAAAAATATCTGTTCTGTTGTTGATTTCTTGTGCTGTTTTCAAGGAGAAATCTTTTGTCATTATTTCTTTTGTTCCTTTACAAGTTTTAATCTAGGATGCTTTTAAGACTTCCTTTGATTTTTGGTTGAAATCAGTTTGGAATTGATGGTGTGCTTTGATGTACTTGTTTTCATTTTTCTGTGTATGTATTTCTAATTTTTTTTTTTTTGATTTAGCTTTGTTGAGACATATTTTATTACTGCTTCAATCTTGAGACATATTTTATTACTGCTTCAATCTTCTATGGATCTCTTTAAGTTGTTCATATAGCCTTTATTAATTAGTTAATTAATTTTCAATGCAATACTTTTTATTAATTCCTAAGAGAGAATTTCATACATGGATACAGTATACTTTTTTTTTTTTTTTTTAATTTATTTTGTATGTGTAGAATGTACTCTCTGCATGCAGGTCTGGCGCACCCGTGTCGTGCAACGCCGGGAGGTCAGAAGAGGGTCTCGGATTCCCTGGAACGGGAGTTCTCCTGGAATTTGAGTTACAGACGGTTCTCAGCCGCCATGTGGGTGCTGGGGATCGAACCCGGGTCCTCTGCAAGAGCGTCGGTGCATGTAACCCTAGGCTTCTCTCCAGCCCGGATACATATACGTTTAATATATTCATCCTCCCAACTTCCTGAACTCCTTGTCTAATGTTCTTTTTTTAAATCTCTGGAAGTTCAATTAGGTGCTTTACATTTTCTGTAAGGCACAGGTGAGGGTAAACTGGAGCTGTAGAATGACGGAAAAACAATGGAAAATAGCTTGGTGCCCAACATCACGTGGATTTAAAGACCTTAGCTTGTCATCAAGGGAGGTGGGAAGTCCATTTTTGCGAATCAGCGCTCCCAAGATTAGAAACTGGAAATGGCAGAAACCTTCCAGTCCCCATCATAAATCTAACACAGAGGCACAGCCATTGCCATGTATAACTTGGCAGTTAAGGGGGAGGTGGTTATGGGGGATGCAGCCACTCAGAAATCTGAAGCCCCTGCCTCGGGCTGCCAATCCGCTCCACCATCAGCCCGCCCCTGGAGGGATGTGGAACCATGACTCATGGTTGGGAAGGAACTACAGCATTTGAGATTTGGGATCTGTGTTGTCTTAGCTGCTCTTCCTGTTGCAATGATAGAGTAACCTGACAAAGGCTGGGTGTGGTGGCACAGGCCTTTAATCCCAGCACTCTGAGAGGAAGGAGGCGGGTATCTGTGAGTCCCATGCCAGCTGGGGCTACAGGAAAACCCTGCTCAAAAAAGAAGAAAGAAAAAAAAAACAAACAAAAAAAAAAAACCCTGATAAACGCAATGTAGGGGGGTCTGGGAGGGATGGCCTAGCGGTTTAAGGCTCCGACTGCTCGTGCAGTGGCCCAGGTTCGATCCCGAAAACGCACCATGGGCCGCCGAAAAACCATCTGAAGCTCCAATGGTCCAAGGACTCCAGTTCAGGGGAACCAGAACCCTCTTCTGACCTCCGCCAGCAATTGCACGACCGGGTGACTTGCACAAACCTTGCATGCTGACAGTACATTCATTTACACATACATAAATAAAATAAAATTAATTTAAAATTTAAATAATGATGCTGGGCCGTGGGTTGGTGGCACGCCTTTAATCCTAGCACTTGGGAGGCAGAGGCAGGCGGATCTTTGTGAGTTCAAGGCCAGCCTGGTCTACAGAGTGAGTTCCAGGACAGCTGGGGCTACAGGGAGACCCTGTCTCGAAAAAAGACCAAAAAAAAATTTTTTTTTAAAAGCAATGTAGGGGAGAAAGGATTTATTCTGGCTCACAGTTCTAGGGTATCGCCCTTCTTGGCAGGAAAGTCAAGGCAGGGGAGCTTGCTTCTAGGAGCTTAAAGCAGTGGGTCACACCCCATCTATAGCCAGGGAGCGGAAAGCAGTGAATGCCCGGCGGCTACTCACTTCCCTTTCTTCACTTACACAGTGCAGCATCTCAGCCAGCAGATGAAGCCACCCACAGAGGGGTGTGTCTTCCCAACTCAATGAATGTAATCAAGATAATCCCCACCCACCACGGTGGCTCAGGCCTTTGATCCCAGCAGAGGCAGAGGCAGGAGGAGCACTGTAAGTTCCAGGCCAGGTGGAGCTACAGGGAGACCCTGTCTCAAAAAGACCAAAATAGTAGTAGTAGTAGTAGTAATAGTAATAATAATAATAATAATAATTTAATTTGAAAAAGATAATCCCCACTGACATGCCCAGAGATCCCTTTGGCAGATGATTCTGATCCTGGATTGTCGTTGACAATTAACATTGACCATCACATGTATGCTATGGTGTCCATCAAATCTGGAAAGTTTCAGCCATATGTCTTTTCTCTTTCCTTACCTCACTCCCCTCATTTTGAGACTCCAGTTATTACTCTTACAGAACACTGACTGAAGTTGTCTCACAAGAGAATGCTAAAAAATATTTTCATTGCTTGAGAGTTTCATATAATATATTTTGATCTTATTCAGACTGTCTCCCCTATCTCCACCCCTACCTTACTTCCCACTCCTCACTTCATGTCTTCTATCATTTTTTTTAAGGCTTCTCAAGTTTAATGTGTGTTCTCCAAACGCTTTTGGTGATTAGCACAGAGACCCGTGACATCCAGAGAATAAGAGACTTCTGAGTGCTCAGCTCTAAACAGGACACCTATATCACACCCTTTCTTCCCAAGGCTGGGGGATCATTGCAGAAGAGAGGTGGAAAGATTATAAGAGCAGAGGGGGAGAGGAATGCAAAGAAGCTGTGCTGCCAGTTGCACATATGAACCCACAGCACTTGTAGCCATGCAAGGCCAAGCCAGACAAACCCAGCAGGGCCCTGGCCTTTTGCTTGTATTCTCTTTCTTCCTGTGTGCTGGATAGCTTTAGTGTCAACTTGACACATCTGGGTTGAGGCAGCCTCGATTGGAGAATTGCCTCCATTGGACTAGCCTTTGGCCACATCTGTGGGGGATATTTTCTTGATTGTTGAGTGGTGTGGAAGGGCACAGCCCCGTGTGGGTGGTGCCACTCCTGGGCAGGTTGTTGTGATTGTATAAAAAAGCAGGTTGAGCATAGGCCAGGGGAACAAGCCAGTAAGCAGTGTTCCTCCACAGTCTGTGTTTCAGCTCCTGCCTCAGGTTCCTACCTTGGGGTCTCCCAGTGATGAGCTGTGACCTGGGAGGTATGAGCCAAATAAACCCTGTAGTAAATGATCAGTTCCATGGTGGGACAGTCCATGGAGAAAGCACGTTCGTGAAAGCACAGCTAGAGGACACGTGGCAGGGTGCACTTCCAAATATAGAATGGCCCTTTATTCAAATGCAACATGTCAGCGTGATATCATCTCCCAGGGGCCAATCCCAGGCCTTTGTATCATCATGTCATCCCAATTCATGGACATAAACAGAGAGGTCCTGTGACCCTCACTTGTGCCTCTGGGACATGCTGGCTGGAATGTTAGCTCACCCACACACCTAAGCCCAAATCAGACATGCCCATAAAACCCTTTTCTCCCCAAGTTGATATTAGTATCTCACAGCAAAGGTGAAGAAAACTGTTTAACTTTTCAAACCTATAGAACACAGTAACTCTTCTGAAGTCTCCATTAGTTTCCAGGACCTGCTATAACTATAACACCATGTAACTTTTCAAGCCTATAAAACACAGTAACTCTTTTTTTTTAATTTTTTTAAATTTTATTTATTTCTGTATATGTATGAATGTACTGTCTGCATGCAAGTCTGTGCACCCGTGTCATGCAGTGCCGCGGAGGTCAGAAGAGGGTGTCGGATTCCCCTGGAACTGGAGTTCTCCTGGAGTTGGAGTTACAGACAGTTCTCAGCCACCATGTGGGTGCTGGGGATCAAACCCGGGTCCTCTGCAAGAGTGGTCGGCACTCTTAACCGCTAGGCCATCTCTCCAGCCCCCATACAGTAACTCTTTTGAAGTCTCTATTAGCTTCCAGGACTTGATATAACAAGTACCACAGAACTAGATGAGTTAATTTTCCTGTCCTTCATAAGGCTAGCAATCTGCAGTCAAGGTGTGATCAGGGACACTCTTTCTGAGGGCTCCTAGTGATGATCCAGTTCATCTCTTTCCAGCTTTGGGTGGTTGCTAGAACTCTCTGTCATCTCTAGGTTTGAGTCGTGTAATCTCTCCTCCATGAGATGGCATTCTGAACTTATCTTGAATATTTGTGGTTTTTTTTGGTCTTTTTCAAGACAGGGTCTCCCTGTAGCCCAGCTGTCCTGGAACTCACTCTATAGTCCAGGCTGGCCTTGAATTCACAAAGATCCACCTGCCTCTGCCTCCCAAGTGCTAGGATTAAAGGTGTGAGCCACCATGCCCGGCTTCTTCTTCTTTTATTTTTTTGGTCAACCTTGAATATTTGTAAAGACTATATCTAGCTAAGGTCTCATCTACAGTTTCTAGGTGTCAGAACTCCAAGATGTCTTTTTTTTTTTTTACAGTAAGCACTTTAAAAAATTTATATACATAATATTATTAAACTTTTTCATACATCATTTCTCAGTGCAATTTAGACTCATTTCCCTTTTCATACCCCACACCACACCCAAGTTCATGCATTCTGCCATACATGTCTTTCAGTTCTGTCTGAGTCTTTCTAAAGTTTTTTCAAAGTAGAGGATTATTGTAATTGGGAGAACTTCACTGTTTCAGTCGGGTTTTTGTCCCAGTTCTTTTGTTGTTGTTCTCTCCAACTTCCCAACTTATATTCCTTCAATGTGTGTGTGTGTGTGTGTGTGTGTGTGTGTGTGTGACCTATACTAAAATTATGTTATCTAAAAACAAACTGTATGTTATTTCCCAAATCATATTTCAGGATTCCATTTTTCCCTTTTGATTTTATATTACTCTAAAATATGCATACATACCCTCTACCCATATACCAAAATTCCAAAGTCTGAAAATAAATGGTAAGTTAATTCTAGAAACTGTTAAGGGATTCATATAAGAGCACAGTTGCTTTCAGATAACAAGGACTATAACATTAACATTGTTCAGTTTGCCTTACAACTAGGTACTTGGTGCTAGCATCCACAAATGAGGGATACCATTCCTTGCTTGTTTTTCTGGGACTGTGTTAATTCACTTAACATAATGTCCTGTAAAGTTCATGATGTCATCTTTCTTTACTGCTGCATAGAACTCTATTGTGTAGATGTACCACATTTTCTCTATCCAATCCTTGGTTGAGGGACTCTTGGGTTGCTTCCAGCTCTTTGCTATTGTGAAGAGAGCTACAATAAACATGGCTGTGCATGTTTCTCTGTGGTAGGATGAGTCTTGTGGCTATATACCCAGGAGTGGTATGACTGGGTCAGGTGGTAGGCTCATTTTGAGTTTTTTAAGGCTTCTCCATACTGCTTTCCATAGTAGTTGTATGAGTTTACATTCCCACCAGCAGTGGATGAGTGTTCCCTTTTTCCTACAACCTCTCCAGAATTTGGTATCTTTTGTTTTCTTGATCCTAGCCAGTCTTATTGGAGTAAGATGATATCTTAAAGTGTTTTTTATTTTGCATTTTCTTAATTATTAGTGATATTGAACACTTTTTAAGATGTTTCTCAGCCATCTCTAGTTCCTCACTTGTGAAGTCTCTGTTCAGCTCTTTACTCCATCTTTTGAGTGAGTCATTTGTTTTCTTAGTTCTTTTTTTTTAGTAGTTTATATATTCTGGAAGTTAATGCTCTGTCAGATGTATCAGTGTTAAATGTTTCCTCCCAATCTGTGAGTTTTCTCTTCATTTCCCTGATTGTTTCTTTCTCTGTTTTTTAGTTTAATGAGGTCTCACTTGTCAACCTTATTTCCTGTGCAGCTGCTGTCTGATTTAGAAAGTCTTTTCCTATGCCTATATCTTGTAGGTTGCTGCCAATGTTTTCTTCTATCACCTTTCCATGATAGAGTTTTGGGTTTCATGTTGAGGTCTTTGATCCATTTGCAGTTGATTTTTGTACAGGGTGAGAGGTAGGGATTTGACATTATTATTATTATTATTATTATTATCATTATTTTAGACAGGGTTTCTCTATAGCCCCAGCTGGCCTGGAACTCACTCTGTAGACCAGGCTGGCCTTGAACTCACAGAGATCTGCCTGCCTTTGCCTCCTGAGCGCTGGGATTAAAGGCATGTGCCACCATGCCTGGCCTAAGCTAGCTCAGTCTGTAGAGCATGAGACTCTTAATTTTATTCTTCTAAAAGTGGTGATCCAGTATTGCCAACACCATTTGCTGAAGATGCTGTCTTTCCTCCGTTGAGTCTTCTTGGCCCCCTTGTCAAAATATGAGGTGGCTGAAATTGTATGTGCTCAAGTTTGGATCTTCAGTTTTTTTCCATTGGTCTACAGGTCTGTTTTTGTGCCAGTACCAGGCTGTTTTTATTACTATAGCCCTATAATATAGTTTAAAGTCTGGTATAGTGATTCCCCCCTGTATTGCACTTTTTGCACAGGGTTGCTTTGGTTATTTGGGGTCTTTTGTTTTTTTGTGTGAAATTAAGGATTTTTTTTTCCCAAGCCTGTGAAGAAACTCTTGGGGATTTTAATTGGGATTGCATTGAATCTGTACATTAATTTAGGTAGTATGGACATTTTTACTATATTATTTTCTCCAGTTCATGAGCATGGGAGGTCTTTCTATCTTCTGATGTCTTCTTCAATCTCCTTCAGGGGTTTAAAATTTTTGTTGTAGAGATCTTTGGTGTCTTTAGTTAGGTTTGTTCCTAGATATATTATTGCTTTTGAGGCTATTGTGAGTGGAAGGGTCTACTTATATTCCTTTTCCAGTTGCTTGTTGGTGGTGTAAAGAAAGGCTACTGATTTTCCTAGGTTAATTTTGTATCCCACTACTTTACCAAAACTCTTAATCATTTCTAGGGGAGTTTTGTGGTGGAGTTTTTAGCATCCCTCGGGTAAACTATCATACTGTCTGCAAAAAGGGATAGCTTGACTTTCTCTTTTCAATTGGTACTCCTTTAATTTCCCTTTCTTGCTTTATTGCCCTAGTGAGTATTTCGAGCATTATGTTGAAGAGGAGTGGCGCAGTCTTGCTGAATTCCTACATTTAAGGGGAATGCTTCTAACTTTTCTCCATTTAGGATGATGTTGGCAGTGGGTTTGTTGTATATGGCTTTCATTACATTGAGGAATGATACCTCCAGTCTAATTCCCTCTAGGACTTTAAGCATGAAGGGATGCTAGATTTTGCTGAAGACTTTTCCTGTGTCAATTGAAATTATCATGTGGTTTTTGTCTTTCTGTCCAACTATGTGTTTTTTTTTAATTTTTTTATTAATTTTATTTATTTCTGTATGTGTATGAATGTACTGTCTGCATGCAGGTCTGTGCACCCGTGTCGTGCAATGCCGCGGAGGTCAGAAGAGGGTCTCGGATTCCCCTGGAACTGAAGTTCTCCTGGAATTGGAGTTTCAGACGGTTCTCGGCTGCCATGTGGGTGCTGGGGATCGAACCCGGGTCCTCTGTAAGAGCGGTCGGCGCTCTTAACCACTAGGCCATCTCTCCAGCCCCCCAATTATGTGTTTTATGACATTTATTGATTTTCATATGTTGAACCATCCCTGCATCTCTGGTATGAATCCAACTTGGTCGTGATGGATGATCTTTTTGATGTGGGCCTGTATGTGGTTTGCAATTATTTTGTTGAGAAATTTTGCACCTATGTTCATTAACGAGATGGGTCTATAGTTTTCTTTTTTGGTTTTATCTTTGCCTGGTTTTGGTATTAGAGTGATGCTGGGTTCATAGAATGAATTTGGGAGATTTCCCTCTGCTTGTATCCTTCTGAACAGTTTGAGTAATAATGGTTGTAAGACCTCTTTGAATATTTTAGAGAATTCTGCTGTGAAACCATCTGGATTCTTATTACATTTTCAATTTTAAGCTGCCAATCTCTTCTTGGTTAAGCTTTATTGATTCCCAGGATTGCAGGTATTCATCCATTTCTCTTAGGTTTTCAAATTTAGTAGAGAACAGGTTTTTGAAGTATTCCTGTATGTTGTCAGGATCTTTTCAATGTCTGTTGTGATAGTTCCCCTTTCATCATGAATTATATTGATTTGGAGTTGCTTGTTCTTTCTTTTTTCTTGGTTAACTGGGCTAGAAGTCTGTCTGTCTTGTTTATTCTTTCAATGAACCAGCTTTTGTATTCATTAATTCTTTGCATTATTTACTTTGTTTCTATTTCATTTATTTCTGCTCTGATTTTTGTTATTTCTTCCTGTTTGTTGGGTTTAAGGTTCATTTGTTGTTGTCTTTCAAGAGTTTTTAGCTTCAATGTTAGGTTGTTTATTTGTGCTTTCTTCGTTTCTTTTTTTTAATGTAGGCACACAGGGCTATCAATTTCCTTCTTAGGAATGCTTTTAAAATATCCTATAGGTTTTGTTGTGTTGTACTGTCATTTTCATTTAGTTCCAGGAATGCTTTTATTTCCTTCTTTATTTCTATCTTGACCTATACATTATTCAGTAGTGTGTTGTTTAGTTTCCATGTGTTCTTGTAGATAGTAGGGCTTATCCTGGTGTTGATACTGAGCTTTATTATACTGTGGTCTTATAGAATGAATGAAACTATTTCAATCTTTTTGTATTTATCGAGGTTTTCTTCTGTGTCCCAGTCAGTTTTGGAGAATGTTCTGTGGGGTGCTGAGTAGAAAGTGTATTCTCTGGTGTTTGGGTGGAATTTTCAGATATCTGTGAGGTCCATTTTATGTATCGTATTGCTCAGTTCAGATGTCTCTCTGCTTATTCTTTGTCCAGTTGACTTGTCCAAAGGGCTCAGTGGGGTATTGAAGTCCCCTACTATAAGTTTTCTGGGATTAATCTGTGCCTTGTAGTCCTGGAAGATTATGCTTATAAAGTTCAGTGCACCAGAGTTTGGTGTGCATATATTCATGATTATGAAATCTTCATGGTTAATTGTTCCTTTGATAAGGATATAATGGCCCTCTTGTCTCTTCTGATTACTTTTACTTTGAAGCCTATTTTGTCTGATATTAAAATAGCAACTCTTGCTTGCTTTTTGGTACCATTTGTTGGAATATTTTTTTTCCATCCTTTCACTTTAAGTTGGTGCTTATCCTTGAGGGTGAGATGCGTTGTAGACAGCATATCGATGGGTTCTGTTTCCTAATCCAGTCTCCCAGTCTATGCCTTTTGATTGGGGAGTTTAGTCCATTAATATTTTTTTTTGTCTTTTTGAGACAGGGTCTCCCTGTAGCCCCAGCTGTCCTGGAACTCACTCTGTAGACCAGGCTGGCCTTGAACTCACAAAGATCCGCCTGCCTCTGCCTCCCAAGTGCTAGGATTAAAGGCGTGCACCACCACGCCCAGCTAGTCCATTAATATTTAAGGTTATAATTGAGAGATGCGTGTCACTTCCTTTCGTCTTATTAGTCATTGCATTTTTGGTCTAGGTTACTACTTCCACAGTTCCACTTTTATTAATTTCTCTTTATAGGTATTTGGGGATAGTTGCTCCTCTCCTCTGTTCTTTGAATTGCTTCAAGTATTCTCTGAAGGGTTGGTTTTCTGGACATGTATTCTATCATCTTGTTTATGTCATGAAACATTTTTCTTTTTTCTTCAACTATAATCAACATTTTTTCTGGGTATAGTAAGCTGGGTTGTCATCTATAGTCATTTGGTATTGGGAATTCTTTGGTCCACATTCTTCTTGCTTTCATACTTTGCACTGAAAAGTCAGCTGTAATTCTGATGGGTTTCCCCTTATGTGTAACATTGTTTTTCTCTTGTGGCTCTCAGTATCTTGTCTTTGTTTTGGGCATCTAGCGTTTTAACTATGCTATGTTGTGGGGAGTTTATTTTTGGATCTTGTCTATTTGGTGTTCTATGTGCTTCTTGTATTTGTATGGGTTTTGTCTTTTTCATTGTTCTGTTGAAGATCTGATCAATACCATTCTCTTGGGATTCTTCTCCTTCCTCTATCCATGTGGTGCAGAGATTTGGTCTTTTCATAGTGTCCTACATTTCCTGGTTGTTCCACTCTTGTGTTTTTTCAAATTTTTCATAATCTTTTTCTTAAAGCCAATTTTTATTGAAGCTTTGAATTTTTCCATAATCTTTACTTGAGCATTTTAGTTTTTCTGTGTTATCTTCCAGGTCTGATACCCTTTACTCTGCTTCCTTCATTCTGCTTTGAAGCTTTTCCCCATCTTTTCCTGTTGATTGGATGAGTGTTTGATTTCCTTTTTCATCTCATCCTGAGATTTCTTTAGTATTTCCACTTCCATTTAGAGCTTCTCAATCTCTTCTTGTGGCTCCTTGCTTCACTGGTTGGTTTCCTTTTCATTTTAGCATGGGATCTTTTCAGTGTTTCCACTTCCTTCTGGAGTTTGTCATTCTCTCCCTCTAGTTCTTTCCAGTGTTTGTCATTCTCTTTCTCTAGTTCTTTCCAAAGTTTGTCATTCTCTCCCATTAGTCCCTGATTTGTTCTTTATATTCTTTGATTTCTTTGAATATGTCTACTATTGTTCTTCTAAGATCTGTGTCCTGGGTTACCTTTAGGGAGATCTCATTGCAGGAATCTTCTATAGGGTTGGTAGAGTTTGGTGTAGAATTATTCTGTGCTTTTCCCATGATGTTCTTTTATTGTGTTTTTGGCATGTGGGTTTTTTTGTTTGTTTGTTTGTATTCTGATGTGAATCGCCAATGTTTCTTCACTGTGTTGAAGGCTTGCTTTGCTTGCTTCCTTCAGGCACCTTCATTGTTTTCCCTTTGTTTATGGAGGGTTGACTTGTCTAGGTTTCAGGCTTTCACTTTTGGTTATATATTGGAAGGTCTAGCTCACTCTTCCTTTTCTGTTCTGAAGGTTCTCCAAAAACCAGGTAACAACAGGGTCAGTACCCTGCTGAGCACTGTGCTGACTCTGCATCTTGCAAGCCAGTTCCTCTGGTTGGTTGTGGTGCTTGGTGTTGCAGGACTAGAGTTGTGTCAGGTTCACTACTTGTTTTAATAATTTTTAAAAATTTATTATTTTTTAATGTGCATGAATGTACTGTCTGCATGTAGGTTGATGCACCCATGTCATGCAATGCTGTGGAGGTCAGAGGGCATAGGATTCCCCTGGAACTGGAGTTAAAGAAGGTTCTTAGCTGCCATGTGGGTGCTGGGAATCGAACCCAGGTCCTCTGTAAGAGCAGTCGGTGCTTTTAACTGCTGAGCCATCTCTCCAGCCCAGGTTCACTATTTCTTATATTGCCTTGTGCCCCAGAATAACTATTGTAGTCCCACTTGGACACTGGCTCTGAAATTCAAGTTGAGGGGGGAATGTGGAGGGGGAGGGGGGAGAGGTGCTCCCTTAGCCCACACACCAGTATCCTGTGCTCCTTCTGGCCTGGCTGAGGCCCCTGACATCTATGCATCCAAGTCTCATCTTGGCTACAGGCCCACCTGTGTTCCTGCTGTCTGGGTAACTCTGCCTGCACATCTGCACATGCCCAGTGAATAATCCGCCTGGCTAGAATGCCCGGCCTCTAAGTGCTGTGCCTGTGCGGCTTTAACCCATCTGCAAGATATCTTTTAGAAGGCACAATTCAATTGATAACAACTCTCTTGTTTGAAAATTTTCATGTCTTTTGTAAGTACTTGGCCAACTTAAGTAACTTCATTTTTCTCTTTAAAATGAGTTGGGTTTTCTTGCCCCTTTGAATGCTGGGTAATCTGTTTGGATGGCAGACACTGTAAATGTTAATATTTAGCACTTGTTTCCACCCCCCCTTCTTGTGAATATTCTTGAAATTTATTATCAATATGGTTAAATTATTTCTAAACCACTTGATAGGTCTTTTTAAGGTCTTTTTAAAGTGAGACCAGAACAGCATTAATCTAGGGCTAATCTTTCAACCATTTTGTAGGCAAGACACAGCATGCCTTTAATTTCAGCACTCAGGAGGCAGAGGCAGGCAGATCTCTGTGAGTTCAAGCCCAGCCTGGTCTACAAAGTGAGTTCCTGGCCACCTGGGGCTACAGAGAGACACTGTCTCAAACAAGCAAGCAAACAAACAAACCGAAAACATAGGCAAGACCTTTTAAGTACTCCATTCAGCGCTCCCTTTTGAGTACTCTTTCCAGTGCTCCCTGAATTATGAGGAGCTTCAGTCTGGCAGGGGTTTCTCTCTCTGAGATTGTGAGATATGCCCTTCTCCAGCTTCAGTTTCTTTACGTATGTGTAATGGTTCATAGTCTGCTGAACCTTTTGTAGTTTCCAGGATTTTTCATTCCATGTAGCCTTTTTGCTCTCCTGGTGTTTGTCATAAAAACTCCACCCACCTTTACCTCCCCAGGCTTCCCAGTTTACAACATCTGCAGGGCTCTACCTATGTTCCCTCTCCTTACACCATAGCCTGGATACTTTCTCAAGTGTGGCAATCATAAGGATTGCCTCTTTTATTGCTGAGACTACTTTCTTTGTCTGATGACCACTATCTTGAAAAATAGTCTTTCATCTATTTTTCATATTTCTTTGTTTAATTCTTATGTGAAGGTAAATTTGCTTTCTCTGACCCCATTTTACAGGGAACAGAAGTAGTATGCTAAAATATGTAACATTTTATACCAAGATTTAGATAGCATGTAATTGGTTTAGTAGAGAGCATAATGTAAGTAAAATCTCTCATGCCTAACAGTTTCAACTCAGTAAATTGGAACAAGCTGTTAGGATAACATGTTCTAATAGTCTGTTCAACAAATGACTAGATAATCACTAAGCAATTTTCTTTCCTTAGCATAAATTTTGAACCAGGAAAAAGAAGCACATGAGATGATGAATCAGTTTAAAAATGCATTAAGAGAAAAGTGTATCCATTAGACACACACACAATTCCCTTTAAATGTAACAAATAAATGAGAATAGTTATAGAATAAAATGTTTTCCTTGATTGTAGATGGTTCTTCTACCATTAACATTGTCCAAAATTCATAAAGTGGTGCTTGGCAGTTCAATTGTGTTTTATCTTTTTTTTCAAAAGATGTAGCAGAGGCCATATTACTTGATTACTATAATAATCCTTTATAATGGTTTAGTACATTAATAGTGGTTCATTTTGACCTAAGTGCATTTGTATTGCAGTGTTATAAAATTGTCATGATCATGATAGTGCTAACTATCTAAAATTATATGTGCAACAGAAAAGAATATTATGGGATGAGCTGTGCTTCTATATAACAAATGACTAAGAATTACAACTGGTTGGCTAGGTAATACCATAATTTGCAGTCTGTCTTTTACTTTGACTATGCAACATGTCTTTTACTTTGACTCTCCTTAGGTACTTGTAGTTAAGCTTGCAAGCTGTTTTAGTTACTTTCCTATTGCTGTGATAAAACACCATGAGCAAGGTAACTTATAAAAGGAAGAGTTTATTTGGGTTTATGGTTCCAGAAGGATTAGAGTCTGTCATGGCAGGAAGGCATGGCAGCAGAGGTGGCTTGAGTAAAAGAAAGGTTAAGACTCACATCTTGAAGGCACAGGAAGCAGAGTGACTGCAGACCTGACAAGACTTAGAAGTCTCTGAGCTCACCCCCAGTGACATGCCTCCACCAGCCAGACCACACTTTATTTTTTTTTTTTATTTTTTTTTATTAATTTTTTAAATTTATTTCTGTATGTGTATGAATGTACTGTCTGCATGCAGGTGTGTGCACCCGTGTCGTGCAATGCCACGGAGGTCAGAAGAGGGTGTCGGATTCCCCTGGAACTGGAGTTCTCCTGGAATTGGAGTTTCAGACGGTTCTCGGCTGCCATGTGGGTGCTGGGGATAGAACCCGGGTCCTCTGTAAGAGCGGTCGGCGCTCTTAACCGCTAGGCCATCTCTCCAGCCCAAACCACACTTTCTAAGACCTCCCCAAACAGGGCCACCATCTGGGGGCAAAATATCAAAATACTTAGGGCCTCTGGGGAACATTCTCATTCAAACCACCATACAAACTTAAAAGTGTTAACAACTACAAGATTGTTTCTTGCTAGTGTAGTTTCATCTCCATTCCATCCAGACCCAGGAAATCAGAATACTGAGCATTTTACTTATAATTGGTGTGTGATATTGAAAGAGAGCTTGACCTTTTATGGTGGCCAAATGTAAGAAAGTAGTCAAATGCTCTAGGCATGTTGGAAGTCTGGGAAACTATAGGCTATTTTGAAAGAACAGTTTCCCCTGGTGTCAGTGGGCAGAGCAGCTTTGCTCCAGCTATGAATAATGCTTGTTTGAGCAGAGGCTGAACACTTCTGGATCTAGATGTTTCCTCTATCTCTTCAGGTTTGTGCTTCCACTTTCTAGTCCCTAATGCCAGGACCTCCTTGTTGTTCAAGTCTTACCTTCCCAGGCATAAATCTGTTCTCTTTCAGAGGAGTGATTTTTTTTTTTTTTGAGACAGGGTCTCCCTAAAGCCTCAGCTGGCCTGGAACTCACTCTGTAGACCAGGCTGGCCTCAAACTCACAGAGATCCACCTGTCTTTGCCTCTAGAGTGCTAGGATTAAAGGCATGCACCACCTCACCCTGCTTAAAGGCAATTCTTAGTCGCCACCTGGGTGCTGGGAATTGACCCGGGTCCTCTGCAAGACCAGTCAGTGCTCTTAACCACTGAGCCATCACTCCAGCCCCACAGAGGAGTGATTTTGATCACAACCCTTTCTCACATACCCCTTGATTATACTATGACTCCTTTGTGAAAAGGACAGGTTTTATGGGTTTGTAACCTGTGCAATCTCACAGGGCCCTGTGCTCAGAAGACCTGGTACTTGGTTTAAAAGGCTTTGCTCTTTCCATATTGATATTCTCAATCACTTAAAAAAACTTTGCATTTATTTATTATTACTGTGTGTATGCATGTGTGTGGGGAGGGGTGGGAGTGCATGCTATGTATGGCATATTGTGGATTTGAAGTTGGTTCTGGAGACTGAATTCAGGTTGCCAGGCTAGTGAGTCAAATGCCTTATCTACTGAGCACCTCACTGACTCTTCAAATAGTTTAATTTTGCTTTGGGTCCCACAAATCATACAGCCAGTGTTGTTTAAGAATCCTTATGTTGCTAAGAGAGCAGGAAGAGACTCTTGCCTTCTTTTTCACTCTTTTTTTTTGTTTTTGCATTTCATTGAAATGTTTATTACACCTATTTTCTCTTTTTCTCTCATATCTAAATCCTTAAATATGAGCAGCTTAGCTTGCTTAAATAAAGATGGATGAGCGATAAGGGTAAAAATAAATATTTGTGAAGATTTTGACACATATTTTCCTGTAACCTGGACATTATCAGTCTGCTGTTGCTATTTTATGCTGGTATGAGTTTGCAAGGTACCAGGGAAACACCACCTCTCTCACTTCTGCTTAAATCAGTACTGGCTCTGTCTGTCACCCAACAGCTGCTTACATGGAATCTGTCCATCCTTCTCTATACCCATTTAGAATGGGCTGAGCTACGATGACTACATAGTGCTTTCAGACTACCCCTATTCCGAATCTTCTTTGTTGATTAACCTGTCAGTGTGTTTGGGATGGCCCAATGGCACATTTGATGAAACAGTTCAAAAAAACTGGATGAGGAATTAGTGCTGTAGATCTCAAGGCCTGGGTAGTTAAGCTTTAACCAAAATAATCTTAGTCAAAGCTCTGGATTTCAATCAACATAACTTATCTTAAATTTCAAATGGAAAATTATTACAAAGCAACAAAGTATATTCCATCTTCTAAGCATAGAGAACAAAATAAAGTCCCATGGCTCATGGAATAAACATTTCAGGATATATTTAGTTCATATCAATTAACATAACAACATGTGACTGTGTCCCACATGTTGGTTTATTTTACCCTAAAAAAAAAAAAAAAACTCTACTCCTGGGATACTAGTCTTGTCCATCTTTGGTAGAAAAAAATGAAGGCAGTAACTTGCTTGAAGTCACATTAACTATTAGGCAATACAGCTAAGATTTGAATCTTAGTGTCTTGGTCCAGAATCTGTGGCTTTAACTACCCCCAGCATCCTCTAGTACATAATAGAATCCAGAGTGCTCAGGAAACAAAGTAGGAATAACCAGGAATTGGAGCCAGAAACCTGGAAGCTGCCAGGATGCAGGGCTCATGTCTCCTTGGCTTATTTTCTCTGTTTACTTTTGCTTCTTTTTCCATCTGTCTTCAGATTAGTGCTTTCAGCTTCTTCTTGAATAAGGCAAGGGTAGCCATCTCCTTGTGACTGCCTCAGTTCTTCACCTGTGTAGTAAGACTATTCAGAAAATAAATTGGGAATTTGGATTCCAATTTAAATCTTCAAAGCATAAAGACCAACAGCCCCAGATTATTTCACGTGTCTATTCCTTATCAGCATGTCACAGGAGGGGACTTTCCATAATATAAACAAGACTCCTGGGGGGCTCTATGATATGGGTGTGATTGCTTCCATGTAAGGGGCAAGGTAGGCAAGGCATATAAAAATATCAACCACATATACCATTCTGAAAGTATTGTGCAGGGGCAGAACACTGATGACATCCATCTTGAACAGATACAGGTTGGGAGAAGTGATGTGTTATGGACTGAATTGTGCCCTTCCCAAATTCATTCACTGAAACCCTACCTGCAAATGTGGATGAATTCGAAGAGAGCCATCAGCTCTTTGCTCACATGGAGAATGCCATGTGGGCACACACAGAGAAGATAAAGATATATTAGCTAAGAAAAGACTTCTTAGGAGAACTCCAACTGACTGGCACCTTGATCTTAGACTTTCAGGATATATATATATATATATATATGACCAGCCATCTTTCCATTCCCTCTTCCTTTTTCATTTTAATTTCTGTTGTTAAGTAAGCCACTTATCCTGTAATATTTTGTTATGGAAGCCATAGTAAACTAGTCCATCATGGATATCCCTGTTTAATGATTTATAAAGGGAATACTGCAAATTAACTTTGTGGATTTTCCCAACTCTAGATTCAAGTGACTCAGCTTTAGTGTGATGCAGGATTTCAGGGAGTTGGGGGCAGATGGGGCTGAGGAACATGCAGCTGCCATATCAGTTAAAAAGCAATTAATGTACAGCATGGTGGCACATGCCTCTAAGTTCAGCACTTAAGAGGCAGCAGCAGGGATAGCGGCAGGGGCAGTGGCAGCAGCAGCAGCAGCAGCAGCAGCAGGCAGCAGCAGCAGCAGCAGGTGGATCTCTATGAGATCAAAGCCAGCCTTGTCTACATAGGGAGTTCCAGGCAAGCTAGGGCTAAGGAAGACACTGACTCAAAACAAAACAACAAAACAAAACAAAACAAAACAAAACACAACAAGTCATTTGGGAGATGCAAGACTATTTTTTTTTTTTTTGAGTAAAAATATCCCTCGTTAAGAAGTAAAAGAACGAGCCTGGCATGGTGGCGCATGCCTTTCCTAGCACTTGGGAGCCAGAGGCAGGTGGATCTTGTGGAGTTCAAGGCAGCCTGGTCTACAGGGTGAGTTCCGGACAGCTGGGGCTACAGGAGACCCTGTCTCAAAAAGACCAAAAAAAAAAAAAAAAAAAAAAAAAGGAAAAAAAACAATCGTACCAGAATGGGGCTGGAAAGATGTCTCAGCAGTTAAGAGCACTGACTGCTCTTGTAGAGTACCCAAGTTTGAATCCCAGCACTCATCTGGCACCTAACAACCATTCATAACTCCAGTTCTAGGGGATCTGATGCCTTCTTCTGATCTCCTCAGGCATTACACGAAACTGGTGCACTTACATACATGCAGGCAATACACTCATACACATAACATAAAAATAATAAAATATCAAAATATAATAATGCAGTACAAAGTTACTCTAGCACTTTGGTAGTAATCCTTTAGGCAGTTAATCAGATAAAATTTCCTAAAACAGTTTCTCTTTGATGTTTCTACACTACTATTCAGTGTTCTACTTCCCAGCACTACAATAAATTGTTTACTAGTCTGTTTTTCTCCTTGCCCTGAGTGACTTAAAGGACTACGTTATTTTTATTTATTTATTATTACTTTTTAATGTGTACAACTGGATTGCTTGTATGTAAATAGGTGCATCCATGTTGTGCACTGCCCGCGGAGGTCGGAAGAGGGAGTCGGATCCCCTGGAACTGGAGTTACAGATGGTTGTTAGCCCCCATGTGGGAAATGAATCAGGGTCCTCTGCAAGGGGAGTTAGTGCTCTTAACTTCTAAGCCATCTCTCCAGCTCCCGGACTATTGTCTGCATTAGGTGTATTCTAGATCAAGTAACTTGGAGATGAAAATATTTAGGTAGGTCTTTCGACGAATTTGTTTAGTGTTCAAACAGTATATGAAATAGCCTTTGCTTTGAAGAGGGTCAGTTCAGTGGCCTTTTCGGCAGAGTAGAAGGAATAGTTTATGTGCCCAATTTGATTTTCACTTCTTAGCTTTTGCAAAGCTCCTTTCTTTTTGAGGTTTTTATTTCCTCTTCATGAGGGAATAGGCTACTACACCATTTGTGATTTGCCACCTATGAGGTGTACTATCAAGTTACTTACTCTTTCCAGACAGGGTTTCGGTAGGTAGCTTTTTTCTCCTCTAGTTCTCAGACTTTGTGAGGCTTTGGAACAAGACATTAAGAGTGAGTTTTTACAACCCGCTGGAAATTACACTTTGATAGTCCGCAAGGAGTTAATTTACTGTCAGGGTCAAGGTAAGCATTTGAATTCACTTTCTACCAGGGGTTGGCACAACACATGTTACTGGCCCTTTAAAAAAACAAAATTAGAGTGGGGGCAAGAGGGCGCGGCCCTGGGTCTGTGGAGACCTCAAAACAAGCTTCTTCCGGGAAAGGCACCTGATGGCCCGCCGCACAGCATGCTGGGAGTTGAAGTTTCTCCTGGGCCGCCCTGGCCGGGTGAGTCCTTGCTCTGGAGAGCGGGATGGACTACAGCTCCTAGAGGGCCAAGCGGCGGCGGCGCGTCCTGTGCTCTCTCAGCGGCTGGGCGGCTAGTTCAAGTTGCCATAGCTGCGAGTCCTTGGAGTGCTGAGTCGGTTGCACTGCAGCATAGGTTCAGTTCCACTTGGGGGTCGCTGGTAGCCGCGGGAGCCGGGTGGGGTTTCGGCGATGATCCGGCATTAAGAACCTGGAGTCACCTTCGGTGTCAGGTACCTGTCCCTAACCGCCCTGTTACCCTTTCTCACTTCCCTAGCTCTGCCAGAAGCTTTAGGTTCCACTTCTCCTGGTTCAGGGGTGGGGATACCAGAGCGGCTGGGGCTGCAGGGTGGGGCGGTGCGTGGGCGAGTGTGTGGCAAGTTGGGGACACGGAGTGTGCATCGCTCACCAGGGCGTCCACGCTCAGGTCCTGGCAAGGTCACCCATTAGAGGTGCGATGTCCTCCACCTCTGCTCGCCTCCCAGAAGCTTTACCTTTCTTTAAGACTGATTTTTTTTTTTCCCCCCTTGGTAGCTCTACTAGAGAACTGGCGTTTGGTTTGCCAGTTGAGAGATATAAATTGGTGTTCATCTCTGTTCTCTGGTCACTTGTTTTACATCTGCTAACCTGGATGTTAGCAGCCCCTTTTTTAATTGTTTCGCACAAATACCAAACATTGAATCCCACCTGCACCTTTGTTAATATTATGGACCTAGTCTCTTAGGTAGCGTCGATGTCAGTATTATGCAAAGTATTTGGCACAGTGCCCAGCACAGTGCTACAATTAACCGTCTTGGAATTGTGTCTAATAGAAATACCATATGAATGTACAGTTGCTTTTCAATTTTGTGGTAATTACATTAAAAGTAAAAAGAAACGTATGAGGGCTGGAGAGATGGCCTAGCGGTTAAGAGCGCCGACCGCTCTTGCAGAGGACCCAGGTTCGATCCCCAGCATCCACGTGGCGGCCGAGAACCGTCTGAAACTCCAATTCCAGGAGAACTCCAGTTCCAGGGGAATCCGACACCCTCTTCTGACCTCCGCGGCATTGGCATTGCACGACACGGGTGCACAAACTTGCATGCAGACAGTACATTCATACACATACAGAAATAAATAAAATTAATTAAAAAAAATTAAAAAAAAGAAACGTATGAGATTATTCATTTGGAACACTAAATAAAAATGTATCAGACATAGTAAATATGAGATACTTTATCCCTTCTGCAAATGGTACTGGATGTTCAAAGCCTGGCGTGTATTAATACTTTATAGTACATACCAGTTGAACTTGCCAGATTTTTAGATCTGGTAAGCCATATGTGGCTAGTGACTGCTGTTCCTGTAGCGCAGAGGGAAGATGAAAATTCTGGAGAGGGAAATTTCATAGGTCTTAGGACTCACTTCATGTGTTGAAGCATGCTACTTTAATAGAAAAATGTGTGCTATCCCTGTGTCCTCTGAACACATCTTTTGTTTGATTAACAGGCCAATATGAACTGTTTCTCAGTGATTGAAAATTTCCAAAATACTTTCCTTCTTGAAGTAGCTTATTGATGTACACCTGCAGCTATGGTTCTCCTGCATAATTTTTCTGTAGATGCTTCCAGATTGTTTTAAAAGTAGTCCAAGTGTTGAAAATACATCTGTCAGCAAATCTTTCCTATATTCAAATACATATACTTTGTTTCAATACTGTGAGAGCAACTGGTCAACAAGTAATGTTTTCTTAGAGGCCTAAGGCTGGCTTAGAATTACAAATGGTGCATCAAGTTCAGAAAAACATGCTAATTTCATTACTTGGCTTAGTTTACTAACTGAGAGACATGCTTAGAGTCAGTACTGTTGGCTAGACCTCCGGGACAAGTCACATTGTGGCATGACCTAGCAGGTTTAATGGGTGACTTAATGGGCAGAAGCCACTTAGGAAAACTTTGTGGGCTGGACATTTAGATATCAAGAATTCCAGTGACTAGATTGAAGAGATGGCCCAGTGGTTAAAGAACAGTTGCTGCTCTTGCAGAGGACCTGGGTTCAGTTCTCAGTATCCACATAGTGGCTAACAATAACTGCCTTGTAACTCCAGTTCTGGCTTCAGTGAAGATTGCATATATGTAGAAGGGTGGTCCTATGCTCATTACTGTACCACCAAGGTTACATCATTGTATGTGTATGGAGCACTTACATACATGTAGGCAGAACACTCATACACATTAAAGAAAATTCCATTGAGGTCACTTGGGATGACCAGAGGAGGATATTTTCACAGGTCTGTGTTATGCCATAATCTGCATAGGGAGGATGAGCTGACTTTCACTAAAAAAAAAAAAAAAAGTAGTTCTGTTCACCACCTGTTTCATTTGTTTGTAGGAGGTTTGGGGAAAGCAAAGCTCAGGGGCAACCAAAAGATCATCTGCTTGACTAGACCTTTTGTCCTGAACCTCATGAAGAAATGATAGGAGGCGGGCATAGGTGCCTAAGAAGAGCACTGAGCTCAAAGGACAGCAACTTGGAGTTTTGGGGGTGTGCTTTGTAAGTATGCTTTCTCTTTGAGTTTCACTTCTTTTCTTTTCTTTTTTTTTTTTTTTTTTTCTTTGTTCTTTTTTGAGACAGGGTCTCCCTGTATCCCTAGCTGGCCTGGAACTTGCTCTGTAGACCAGGCTGGCCTTGAACTCACTGAGATCCGCCTGCCTCTGCCTCCCGAGTACTAGGATTAAAGGCGTGCACCACCACGCCCGGCGGAGTTTCACTTCACAGGAATTTACATTGATGATATTCAAAGTGGACAAAATAGGAAAACGTTAAGAAGAGTTTGGGGGCGGGGCATGAAGCTCCTTTCTGATACGTAGAATAAAAATAGAAGAGGATGATTGTGCATTACCACATTACAGAAGTTCACATGAATAAAATAAACAAGTGAAGCTATGCTTATAAATTAGAAAATAGAGTGCAGCTATTTCAATTAGATAAATATTTGAGAACCTGCTTTTTCCCCAGTACTGCACGAGGCACCTTTCACAGGCATTACCCACAATTCTTTTTCATGCTTATCAGCATTTGTGAGAAGAGTTTTTGAGGCTCAGATAGTTTGTTTTATTTGCTTGAAAATTCTGGAGCCAAAAGAGTGAACTTTATTTCCAGATCTAACTCTTTGAGTCCTAGTCCTGTCCTCAGTGCTATTTATTATTGCCCTCTTGAACGTCATTTGATTCACAGTCAGTATTTTTGGATTGACTGCACTAAATATAACACTGTTTACTGCTGTTCATCTCTTTAAATATTCTAATGGTCCTATTATTATTCTTGTTTTTTTTTTAAAGTATAAAGGTCTTTACATTATTATTGAGGTGAATTGTTATAATTTGTGATTTCCATAAAATGAGCATATTCAACACAAATTGTCATTGATAATCAAGGATTTATTGTTAAAACTTAAATTTTGAAATAGATTTAAAATTTTGGATTTACAAAAAAGTACTTCCTGTTTTATTTATTTTGATAGCTGAAAGGCACTGAAACATATAGCAGAGGCATTATGGGGTCTTGTTGTAAAAATTTGTGCCCAAGACATCTGATATACAAAATTGTTAGAATTGCAGAATGTTAGAGTTGGAGAGGCTTAGGCCTGGCAGGTTTATGTGTTTTCGAAATTCTCACTGGCACAGTCTTGACACACTTGAACTAATAGCAAAATATTTTGGAGTTGATTCCCCATCACTGCTTTAGTAATGTCCTTGGGCTTATTCTGCTATGAAATGCTTAAAAAGGTCATATGCTTATAGTGTGTCTTCCTTTCTTGTAACAGTGTGTTGTTAAATGGCCATATACAGTGTCTCCTCTGTTTGGTTCTCCTTTTGAGACAAGGTTTTGGAATGGCTCACCTGACCTTGAACTCGGGATCCTCCTGCCTCAGCCCCCTTCCTGAGTGCAGATTTTCAGGCATGCTCCACCTGGCTGAGCCTCTGTCTTGTCTGTTTTAACTGCTATCTTCATAGCCCAGTGATTATATGTATTTAATAGATCCCTTATCAGTGAATTAATTTTTCTTCTAACTATAATTCTTCACTGAAAGTCTTAGACAACCTAAACATGTTATATACATACATCTTCTTTAATTTTCCTAAGAAATATTCATAGAAGTAGAATTTCTGATTAGAGCAAATGTAACTTACTTCATTTGCCAAGTTATTCTAATCACTTTATTTATTAATTATTAGTGCATGTGTATGTGTGTGTGTGGTGGGGGTGGAGTGAAGAAACCTGTGGAAGTCAGAGGACAGCTTTTGGCACTTGGTTCTCTCTTTCCATCTTGGGCTCCAGGTGATCTAGGTTGCTCAGACAAGTACTTTTATCTATTGAGCCTTCTTCTCAGCCCCTATAGTGAATACTCTTAGTATACGGCTGGCCTAGCCTTGTCACCCCTGAAGGGTAAGAGGTTTTTCAATCTGTATAAAAGAGATAAATAAGCCAGGTGGGGTGGCACATGCCTTTAATCCCAACACTCAGAGGCAGGCTGTGAATGATCTCTGTTATCTCCATGAGTTCAAGGCCAGCCTGGTCTACATAGCAAGTTCTAGGCTAGCTGGAACTACAGGGAGACCCTGTCTCAAAAAGAAAAACCAAACCAAACCCAGATAAGTAAGCTTATGTTATTGTTTTTATTTGCATTTTTTCAGAAAAATAAAGTATATTTATACACTTGTTAGGGTTATTTGTATTCTATGAATTTCCTTCTTTATATATTGTTTGTGCCTTTTATTAAAGGGCTATAATTTTTGTGTGCTTTTTAGAGAACTCATTAATCCTTTGGTTCCCATGCAAATACTTTTCTGAGTTTTTCCTTTGCTTTTTTTTTTTTTTTTTTTTTTTTGGTCTTTTTTGAGGCAGGGTCTCCCTGTAGCCCCAGCTGTCCTGTAACTGACTATGTAGACCAGGCTGGCCTTGAACTCACAGAGATCCTCTTGCCTCTGCCTCCTGAGTGCTGGGATTAAAGGAGTGCGCCACCACGCCCGGCCCTTCCTTTGCTTTTTAAACCTTGCTTCTGGTGTCTTATTATGATGTTTATGAATTGTATTGAGACTTATCAGGCCTTTGTCATGTCTTTCTAAATTTATTCATGTCGTTCTAAAATTAATATAGTCCTTAATATAGATCTGTATATTACTGATAATTGGTGTGTTTGAGAGATGGAAACATTTTTTGGTTACATGAATCCATTTAGCTGAGGAACATTTAGTATCTGTTTTGCACAGGGTTTGTCAGGAAACAGGTGTTCCTGAATGAATGAATGAGTGCTTGTGAATGAGCAAGTTCATGGATGAATGGGTGGGTGAATTAAGCTAAGCTAGAGCTAGGCTCTTTTGAATGAAGAGTGACATTGTGGAAGAAGTGAACTATGGTAGTTATTTTACAGGATGGAGAGTCAGTTTTATAGATTGCAGAAAAAAAGGGAAAGCTTGATGGGCAAGTAAAGGCTTTACAGTGCCAAAAGGGATTTCTCCATGAGTGGAAATTGGTATGTTGAAACTATAGATGGGATGGATGCAGAGGATAAAGAGCCCATGGAATTTGAAGTTTAGAGCTTGATAATTTAGGTTACATAGTAGTTGAAGAATGTAGGTAGCTGGAAATGACCATTATAAATTAAAATTATTTCACAATAACTCATGTAACCTTAGATTCAATTCAGTCATTAGTAAGTTTTAGCATTGGTACAATGAATTCGAAATGTTGCCATGTTTTTTTCTACAGTAGACATTAAGTATTCATACTAATAGCCTGCAACTCAGCTCATAAAGTTTTCAGACTTCAGATAATTTAGGACCTTTACTAATGAAATTTCTTCATTTAACAATTATTTAATTAGGACTTGCTATTCGTAAAGGTCTGTCCTTTGAACTGTTTCTGGAGTAATCACATAGGATAATTAAAAATAGGCTAGTTGTAAATTAATTTGATAATGGCCTGAACACATGGCACACTGTGCTGGGTGTTGGGCTACAATGATGTCTTGATCTGTTTTGTGTTGCTGTGAAAGAACACTTGAAATTGAGTGATTTATAAAGGAAATAGGTTTATGTGGTTCACAGTTCTGGTGGCTACAGAGTCCTAACAGCATTGTGCTATGACAGTTGTGCTATGGTCTGATACATGTCCCCCAACCCCTGCTGTGTCACAAGGTGACAGATGGCATCATATGGTGGGGTTGCATGAGTGGGGCAGGGAGGTCATGTGTTGAGGGAGGGAGCAAGAGAGCCAGCGGCCAAAGCTAGATTAGCCTTATAACAATCTACTCTTTACATGGGTAATCTAGGCCTACAAGATTTATCTTGGACATTAATCCCCCTTTGAGGAGGCACCCTTCAGTGTCATAGTCACTTCTTCCTAGTTCCTCCTTTGGGGGGGCGGTTTGTCACCTCTCAGCATTGCCATCCTAGCAATCAAGCTTCTACCAATAAACCCTTGTGGGGACAAACTGTGTACAAACCATAGCAAATCATGAGCAGAACAGTTTTTGATGAGATTTAGAGCCTTAGTAGGTAGATAGACAGTAAATGACTAGTTAGCAATCCATGGGCTTGGTTGACTTGGTGCCCACTGTGGGAGTGCACAGAGGGCACTGGGCTCAGAGTTGGGGTTGGGCAGGGAAGAGACCCTTTCTAAAGGGTTTCTTCTGAATTGAGACTTGAGAATGTAGGAGTTCATGGATGGATGGTTGGGGGGGGGTCCTGAGCCCTTTCTTTTTCTTTTTCTTTTTCTTTTCTTTTTTCTTTCTTTTTTTTTTTTTCTTCTGAGATAAGGTCTTACTGTGTAGCCCCGTCTGGACTAGAACGTATTATGTAGACCAGGCTGAAGTCACAGAAATCCTCCTACCTCTGCCTCCTGAGTGCTGTGATTATAGGCATTTCCCACTATGCCTGGCAAATGTGGGCCTTTGAGAAAGGTTCAGAGAGTGAAAAGAATGTACTCAGCAGTAAGACTAGCATAGATCTGAAGGTCAGGTGAGTGTGACATATTTGAGTAATTAGAAAAAAAGTTCCATGGTATAACAGCTAATATTTTATGGATGAGTTTAATTAGTGTCTTGTTACAGTTAGGCAGCACTAAGATTATACAGATATGTGAATGAAAGATTGCTTCTGGCTAGAAATGGAAGACTTCATGAGATTGTGTTATTTAAGTTATGTCTGAAGGGATGAGTAGATTTAAATAAGTGGGAAGTAGATTTAAATAAGGAGAAGGCATGCTACCATTGATGAGAAGTGGGGCAAGGCTAGCTGCCAGTTGGGTCCTGAATTCCTGCTTCAAGAGCTCAGACTAACTGTGGAGACAGTGGCAGTACCAGTGAAGGTTGGGAGATGAGTACAGGCAGCAGGCCATCTTGATGGTAGTCGCTTACAAGTACAGGATAGAGATTCTAGTGCTGTTAATTGTACTTTTTTAACAAAATAATTGCGGGCTAGTACTTTACTTTAAACCATTATCTTCATAGCAAAAGTAAAGTGGTAATTATATCATCTTTGTAGGCTTGCACTAAAACTCACAGGGAAACACTAATGAAAATGCTTTGTAAGCTATAGCATGCAAATTAAAGTATGCTTTGTGGTCTACTTAAATTTTTTTTTTTTTAATGAGAAACTGAAATTATTAAGGGGAAGAAAGAAGCTGCTATTTATTTATTTATTTATTTATTTATTACCATTATTTTTTTTAAGGGTTTTTGAGACAGGGTTCCCCTGTATTCCCAGTTGGCCTGGAACTTGCTGTGTAGACCAGGTTGGCCTTGAACTCACAGAGATCTACTTGCTTCTGCTTCCCAAGTGCTGGGATTAAAGGCGTGGGCCACTTTACCCTGAAGAAGCTGCTTTTTATGATTGCATTTTTTTTCTCTTCAAAGCATGATAGGCTGTCACTTGTTACACTACTGCTTAAGTGTTTTTTTTTGTTTTGTTTTGTTTTGTTTTTTAATCCCAACTTGAATGTATCCTTTTTCTTTTCATCTTTGGAAGGCTGTCACATGTATCTGTAGTCTGAAACCAACCTGTTTTCTTAAGGAGAGTAGAATTTGAAAGAGAGTTATGCTAATAACCTCTTTTCTCAAACAAATCAAAGGAGTTCTAGTAAAATAGTGTCATATCAGTTAGCCTTTGCTGCCTAACAGATAAAACCTTGGAGATGTACAACAATAAATGTTCTTTTTTTTTCTTCTTTTTATAAAAGTACTCACTACCCAGTAAGGCCTGAGAAATTGTACTTCAGATATAAAACTTGAGATCTTAGTAAAAAGACAAAAAGAAAAAAAAAAAAAAAAAAAAAAAGAGAAAGCACTGTTGTTTTGCCTGTCTTCAATTCTTACTGGTAAGTGCATCTACTCTGTGGCTGCCACTGTTTTTGCCATCCTTCAAAGACATGAGACACAGCTTTTTTTTTTGTCTTTTTGAGACAGGGTCTCCCTGTAGTCCCAGCTGTCCTGGAACTCACTCTGTAGACCAGGCTGGCCTTGAACTCACAAAGATCCGCCTGCATCTGCCTCCTGAGTGCTAGCATTAAAGGCAGGCACCACCATGCCAAGCTGAGACACAGCTTTTTTTTTTTTTTTAATATTTTTTAAATTTTTTATTTAATTTTATTTATTTCTGTATGTGTATGAATGTACTGTCTGCATGCAAGTTTGTGCACCCGTGTTGTGCAATGCCACGGAGGTCAGAAGAGGGCGTTGGATTCCCCTGGAACTGGAGTTCTCCTAGAATTGGAGTTACAGACGGTTCTCAGCCGCCATGTGGGTGCTGGGGATCGAACCCAGGTCCTCTGCAAGAGCAGTCGACACTCTTAACCGCTAGGCTATCTCTCCAGCTTAGTGCAGCCGTTAAAGGCTGAGGCTGAGAACCGCAAAAAAAAAAGAGACACAGCTTTTTAACCCTCCAATATGGACTGAAGACTCATGTCTCTCCAAGAATCCTCCAAACGTTCAATGCCAGATGGCTATTGCTGAGACATCCAGCTAGTGGACTGAGCAGCTACTGGGGTTTCAGCCTCTTCAGAGTATAGACCGCTGTTGTTGGACTACCCAGGCTGTATCATGGAGGCCAGTGCAGGAAGATCAAGACAAGACACAGTGCTTACTGGACCTCATTCGGGTGACCATGGGAAGGAAAGACCCCAGTGTGGAGTACAAGGGCAGGATTGATGGTTGTTTGGGCTTGCCAAGGAGGAGCTTTCAAGCACTTCCTTAAGGAAAACATGACATCTTTTAGCTTAAAAAAAAGAAAATCTTCCAATTCAGGTGATATATATATATATATATATATATATGCATGCAATACAAGTTGAAGAGAATAACAAGAACAAAAGAACTGGAAAAAAACTGACTGAAACAGTGAAGTTCTCCCCAAAACAAGAAGCCTCTGCTTTGGAAAAAAAAAACCTCTGGAAAGACTCAGAAAAAGATGCCATACATGTATGGCAGAGTACATGAACTCAGGTGGGGTAGGGGCGCATGGAAAGGGAAATGAGCCTAAATTAGATTGAGAAAGGATGTATGATGTATGGAAAAGTTTAATAGCAATAAAATGTATTAAAAAATACTCACTACCTCTGCACCCTGGCCTCTCATCGACTGCAGGAACAGGGATCCTTCCTTTTGTTGCTTTGCTGAGACTTGGAAGGATGCTTTCCAATTTGACTGTTGAATTTGGGCATCACAGTTGAGTTCACGTCAGAGGAGGGTGGTAGCTACCTCACAGTAAGTTCAACATGGAGAGTTTAACATGAAGCAAGGATTGGCAAGCTGTCTCTTGGGCCAAATTTGGGCCATCCGTGGGTCAGATCAGACCACCTCAGTCACTTGTGTGCCCTCATGCTCTTGTGCTGCAGTTGCAGTGGGTGGGCTTTAGATGTGTCAGAGACTGTGGTTCACAGACTGAAAGCCCTCTGTGGCTCTTTACAGAAAAATTTTGTTGATCTTGATGCAATTAACTATAGTATGATTATTAATAAATAGAATGTAGAATTCTCAGGCCTGAGAGAAAGTACCCAAGGGAGGGGTAAACTTGGAGCATGGCCCTTGGCAGGGTTAAGGTCCAGGACTTGGAGAAGATGCGGAGCATCTCTTTGGATGGTGCAGAGATCTTCTGGTGTCCTAGGTCATAGAGGGTCCACATCACTAACAATAAGGAACATTTGGGTGAAGATGGAGAGTCTGAGGGTGGGAGCTGCCAGCGCTTTCGATAGTAGGAAACATAGTTCTTTTTTATTTTTTCTTTTTTTTTTCACATAAATTTATTTTTATTTTTTTAACAAATCTAGACCCATGTTCCTGCCCATTCCCCCACCCCGCCAGAGCTCATGCATTCTGCCAAACATGCTTTTCATCTCTTTCTCAGTCTTTCTCAGTATTCTCCATGAGGAAGTTGACTGTTTTGAGCAGAAGTTCACTGTTTCAGTCAGTTCTTTGATGCAGTCCTTTCTGTTGTTGTTTCCAATATGCATTATGCCCAACTGCTTTGGACAAAAGCTCAGGGGGCCCTACACAAGAAATACTTACAACTAGGTAATTGGCACTAGCATCCACAGATGAGGGATACCATTCGTCATTTGTTTTTCTGGGACTGTGTTACTTCACTCAGCATGATGTCCTCTAGCTCCAGCCATTTTCCTGCAAAGCTCGTGATGTCGTCTTTCTTTACTGCTGCATAGAACTCCATTGTGTAGATGTACCACATTTTCTCTATCCATTCATCAGTTGAGGGGCATTTAGGTTGGTTCCAGCTCTTTGCTATTGTGAAGAGAGCTGAAATAAACATGGCCGTGCATGTATCTCTGTGGTGGCGTAAGTCTTGAGGGTACATGCCCAGGAGTGGTATGGCTGGGTCGGGTGGCAAGTTCATTCCAAGTCTTCCAAGGGTTCTCCACACTGCTTTCCATAGTGGCTGTACGAGTTTACATTCCCACCAGCAGTGGATGAGTGTTCCCCTTTCCCCACAACCTCTCCAGCACTTGGTATCATTTGTTTTCTTGATCCTAGCCAGTCTTATTGGAGTAAGATGATATCTTAAAGTGGTTTTCATTTGCATTTCCTTAATGATTAGTGATGTTGAACAGTTCTTGAGGTGTTTCTCAGACATCTCTAATTCCTCACTTGTGAAGTCTCTGTTCAGTTCTTTGCTCCATCTATTGAGTGGGTCATTTGTTTTCTTTTTTCTTTGTTTTTTGAGTAGTTTATATATTCTGGAAATCAATGCTTTGTCAGATGTATCTGCAGTGAAGGTTTCCTCCCACTCTGTGGGATTTCTCTTCACTTCCTTGATTGTTTCTTTTGATGTACAGAAGCTTTTGAGTTTGATGAGGTCCCATTTGTCAATTGTCGACCTTAATTCTTGTGCAGCTGCTGTCTGATTTAGGAAGTCTTTTCCTACGCCTATGTCTTGTAGTCTGCTGCCAACTTTTTCTTCTATCACCTTCAGAGTTTGGGGTTTCACGTTGAGGTCTTTAATCCATCTGGAGTTGACTTTTGTACAGGGTGAGAGGTAGGGGTTTAATTTCATTCTTCTACAAGTGGTGATCCAGTTTTGCCAACACCACTTGCTGAAGATGCTGTCTTTTCTCCATTGTGGTTTCTTGGCCCCCTTGTCAAATATGAGATGGCTGAAATTGTATGTGCTCAGATTTGGATCTTCGGTTTTGTTCCATTGGTCAACAGGTCTGTTTTTGTGCCAGTACCAGGCTGTTTTTATGACTATAGCCCTGTAGTATAGTTTAAAATCTGGTATAGAGATCCCTCCTGTGTAGCTCTTTTCACTCAGGATTGATTTGGCTATTCGGGGTCTTTTGTTTCTCCAAATGAATTTAAGAACTTTTGTTTCCAAGCCTGTGAAGAAACTCTTGGGGATTTTGATTGGGATTGCATTAAATCTATACAAGAGTTTTGGTAAAATGGACATTTTTACAATGTTAATTTTCCCAATCCATGAGCATGGGAGGTTTTTCCATCTTCTGAGGTCTTCTTCAATTTCTTTCTTTAAGGGTTTAAAATTTTTGTTGTAGAGGTCTTTGGTGTCTTTGGTTAGGTTTGTTCCTAGGTATCTTATTGTTTTTGAGGCTATTGTGAGTGGGAAGGTCTCTTTGAATTCTTTCTCCAGTTGCTTGTTCTTGGTGTAAAGAAAGGCCATTGATTTTCTAAGGTTAATTTTGTATCCTGCCACTTTGCTGAAGCTGTTAATCGTTTCTAGGAGTTTTCTGGTGGAGTTTTTTGCATCTCTTAAGTAAACAATCATATCATCAGCAAATAGGGATAGTTTGACTTCCTCTTTTCCAATTAGTACTCCTTTAATATCCTTTTCTTGCCTTATTGCTCTAGCAAGTGTTTCAAGCACTATATTGAAGAGGAGTGGTGATAGGGGGCAGCCTTGCCGAGTTCCTACCTTTAAAGGGAATGTTTCCGTCATTTCCCCATTTAGGATGATATTGGCTGTGGGTTTCCTGTATATGGCTTTGATTACATTGAGGAATGATCCCTCCAATCCAATTCCTTCTAGGACTTTAAGCATGAAGGGATGCTGGATTTTGTCAAAGGCTTTTTCAGCATCAATTGAGATGATGGTGTGGTTTTTGTCTTTGATTCCGTTTATGTGTTTGATGATGTTTATTGATTTTCGTATGTTGAACCATCCCTGCATCTCTGGTATGAATCCAACTTGGTCATGATGGATGATCTTCTTGATGTGGGTCTGTATGCGATTTGCCAGTATTCTGTTTAGAATTTTGGCATCTGTGTTCATGAGGGAGATGGGTCTATAATTCTCCTTTTTAGTTGGATCTTTGCCTGGTTTTGGTAATAGAGTGATGTTGGCTTCATAGAAGGAATTTGGGAGAATTCCCTCTGATTGTATACTTCTAAACAGTTTCAGAAATAATGGTTGTAGGTCTTTTTGAAATGTTTTATAGAATTCTGCTGTGAAACCGTCTGGGCCTGGGCTTTTTTTAGTTGGGAGGCTTCTTACTACATCCTCTATTTCTTCATATGTTATGGGTCTGTTTAAGCTGCTGGTCTCCTCTTGGCCAAGCTTTGGTGATTCCCAAGATTTCAGATATTCATCCATTTCTTCTAGATTTTCAAACTTGGTAGAATATAGGTTCTTGTAATATTCCCATATAATTTTCTTGATCTTTTCCTTGTCCGTTGTGATATTTCCCTTTTCATCACAGATTGTATTGATTTGGAGTTGTTCCTTCTTTCTTTTTGTTAACTGGGCTAGAGGTCTGTCTATCTTGTTTATTCTTTCAAAGAACCAACTTTTGGCTTCATTGATTTTTTGTATTGTTTTCTTTGTTTCTATTTCATTGATTTCTGCTCTGATTTTTGTTATTTCTTCCTGTCTGTTGCGTTTAGGGTTCATCTGTTGTTGCCTCTCAAGTGCTTTTAGCTGTAGTGTTAGATCATTCACTTGTGCTCTTTCTGTTTTTCTAATGTAGGCACCCAGGGCTATAAACTTCCCTCTTAGGACTGCTTTTAAGGTATCCCATAGGTTTTGTTGTGTTGTATTGTCATTGTCATTCAGTTCCAGGAATGCTTTTATTTCTTTTTTTATCTCTTCCTTGACCCATTCATTATTCAAGAGTGTGTTGTTTAGTCTCCATGTGTTCTTGTAGGCAGGAGGGCTTGTCCTGGTGGTGATGTTGAGTTTTATTGGACTGTGGTCTGATAGAATGCATGAAATTACTTCAATCTTTTTGTATTTGTAGAGGTTTCTTCTGTGTCCCAGTATGTGGTTGATTTTGGAGAATGTTCCGTGGGGTGCTGAGGGAAACATAGTTCTTGTATTGTAGGCTGAAATGGGGCATTGACTGCAAGTCTGCCCATGAGACTCACTGCATCTGAGTAGGGGGTAGTGCTCCTAAAACCGGTGGTAAGGAGTGTCAGTGGATGTGCCTTCCACGAGATGATGAAAAGGAAATGCAGCCAATGGAGAGACTGTTCCTGTTTGCTTATCTTATCCATGTGTCAAAATTCTGCTCATCCTTCTAGTTGAGTGAAGTACCTCTGTCTGGCTCCTGTGATTTATTTCTTAGCTCTCCATATAGAATATTCCTTTTAATCTTTCTCAAAAAAATTGTTTGATTTATTTTTACTTTATGGGTACAGGTATGTTATGCCTATCTATATGTAAGTGAACCCATGTCATGCAGTGCCCATGGAGGACAGAAGAGGGCGTCAGAGCTCCTGAAACTTAAGTTACGGTTGTTAGTTGCCATGTGGGTGCTGAGAATCAAACCTGGGTCTTCTGCAAGACCAGTCAGTGCTCTTAAGCACTGAGCCATCTCTCTCAAGCCCCCAGTCTTTCTCTCTTATCAAGGGCTGTGACTGATTTACTTTAATCCTTTAATCAATCTCTCTCTCTCTCTCTCTCTCTCTCTCTCTCTTTCTGTCTCTATCTCTCTTTTTCCCATCTCTCTGTTCCAGTCTCTCTCATCTCTGTCTCTGTCTCTATTTTTTCCCATCTCTCTGTTTCAGTCTCTCTAATCTCTCTGGCTCCGTCTCCGTCTCTTGCTGCAGATGCAGCCTAGGTCTTTGCAGATGCCAGGCAAGTGGTCTACAACTGAGCCAGATCCCTAGCCCTGGTGTTTTGAGACAGTCTTGCTAGGTTGCCCAGGCTAGTGTTGGACTTGCTGTGTAACCCAGGCAGGCCTAGAACTTGCTAAGTAGCCCAGGCTAGCCTTGAACTCTTGATTTTTTTCTTTTTTTTTTGGTCTCTACTTCCTGAATGGTGTGATTACAGATGCCATCCCCACTTTTCTTTAATTTGTAATGTAGTACTAATTCAATAAAGGATTAATAAATGAACCTGTTTTAAGTATTTTGTGGATTCTGTTTCTTTCGGAGTAGCTCTTTTACCAGCTTAACAGAGCTACCTGATGGATTGTTGATTTTGATCAAATATGAATTTACTGGGAGGAGGGTTTGAAGAGATGAGTGACAGAGGAGCACTGATATAAAGGAGAAAGGAGCCCCTGGTGATTGTGTGTACGTGGTAACCTTTGCTGTGTCTTGTTGACTTTTTTACTTGAAGGTTAAGGCTACTATCTCAAGTCCTACAGCTATTGAGACAATGAGAAATGCATTCTAAAAATTGAATTTGGTTGATAATTAAGCTTAAAGTGTGTTTCCCTTCTCTATATCGATATCATTACCTTGAGTACCTTTTCTGAGGACAGATGCCTTGGGTAGGGACAGCTGGGGTGCTTGGAGCCTGAAGACGCAATCACCTACTTGGCACACTCTAGTCAGTCTTTCTGAAATATCATCCCTGATCCTGGGTGCTTATCTTTTATGGAACAGCTTGCACTCCTAATTGTTTTGAAAGGGATTTGAGAATCAATAAATGACAGCTCTCACACATACAAATATGCCTCATTGCAGTGTAGACAGTCTGAAGGCTCTTTAGGTCAAATAACAAAAGAAGTGGACGAATTTCTACAGGCTCACTTTAATCCTCTTACTACAAGGCTTGACTAGGGTCTCTGGTCTCAGGGTTCAGGGTTCAGGGCTGCAAATGGGCATTTGTTTACGAGGGATGAATTGATGAGGGTTCATAACTTGCTCATTAAGGCAGAAACCATTTAATCTTTAAATATTGATGTGTTGGGAGCAGTTTAATAAACTATTCTAATAATTACGTCACCTACCTCTCAGACACAGCTTTTTCTAAGATTTTATAAACTTTTACCCATGGTCACCCATCATTGTCCTCTCTTGAGTCTTGGAAAATGCTCAGGTCTGAAAAGCAAATAGTATTTTCTTGTCAGTAAGGAATTTTGTTAGTAATCTGCAGAAGAGGAATTACTGTTTTTCTCTAATCAAAGGAAATACTTTTTCTCACCTCCAATCAGAATTTAAGTAATCTAGTTTCTTTAGATTATTCTTCAGGAGTACAGACATTCTTCAAATTTAACAGCCCATTCTTTTCTGTCTTCATGTGTCACACTGAAATTTCTTATGCTAAATGAGAATGGATTTGTCATTGACTCAAACTTTTTTCCTTTGCCTTTTTAAAACAATGAAAATTTTCCTTGGGCTTACATGGGTTTCTTTGCTAATGTATTTTAATTCTTTGAGCTTCAAATTGCAATATTGATTACATATCACTCATTAACCATCTTATTTTGTTTTCCAAAGCAGAATTTGATTGTAATAAGCCATGGTAGTACATATTCATGTGTTTACACAGTACTTTGATATGTGTGCGTTCATTCTGATATCTGGATTGTGTTTTTATTTTATTTTATTTTATTATTATTATTTTTTGGTCTTTTTCGAGACAGGGTCTCCTTGTAGTCCCAGCTGTCCTGGAACTCACTCTGTAGACCAGGCTGGCCTTGAACTCACAAAGATCTGCCTGCCTCTGCGTCCCAAGTGCTAGGATTAAAGGTGTGCGGCACCACGCCCAGTTGGATTGTGTTTTTAAGTAAGTCAATTTTAAATTAACCATATTCCAGCAAAATGACAAAGAGAAAAATATGCAGCAGGAGAAATATTGCTTCCTTTAGCTCATTCACTCATGACACACATGGTTCCTGTGGCCAGACAGCGAAATTCAGAAACAGACCCCGTGACCTTGTTGCCTCAGTCCATCGCATCAGTTGGTGAATGGCCCTAGAGATATTAGAGACTAGGAACTGAAGTCAGTAAGTTGCCAGGCCGGAAAAGGAAACATGTGCTAAGGAAAAAGGAGCTCTGAATATAGAATGTTAAACTAACTTTCCTGGTTGTCAGCCTGTTAACTTATCTTTAAAGGTGTTCTTTATATTTTTTCTTTCTTTTAAATGCATACTATATATTTTCTCCTGATTATACATTAATACATATTATCGAAAATTCATGAAAGATAGGAATAATTAAAAGAATACAAATTGTCCATAAACATTGGGTAGTAAATATATTTTGGAGAGTAATTTATCCCCCTGTTGTCCCTTGTATTTATTGTATCTCTGAATTTCCATACTGGTAATTTATATACACACTGAGAAGACATTTAACATTTATTCCAGAACTTCATACTTTTTTTTTTCTCCTTTCCCACCAGGTTTTTTTTTTTAATTTTTTTTTATTTTTAAAGGATTCTACAATACAATGACACAGTTGTTTGCAGATAGCATTGATGTCACTCATTATGTCATACAATTTGGTAATTGATGCATTTTGCAAGTATCTATGTCCAAATTTTGAACAACCCAAGGTTCCCATAGTCCAGTTGGAGAAGCTTGTATGCACAGGCATGCTGATCAGTTAGGAGTCCAGACTATATTCCTGTAGTCTCACGATTCACCCCAATCTCTCCACAGCCCTTATAATCTACCACGCCTCCTCTTCCGCAGTTTGTTCCCTGGGCTTTGGGAAAGGGGCACAAATGGGTGAGAAGAAAACAGTCTACTTTCTTTGGAGTTGTCATTTTGGACTCCAGTCTGCAGAACTTCATACTTTTATCTCTTGCTTAGCCATTGGCTACTAGTTGATAACAGAGTTCTTAATGGATGCTTACTATTTCAGTGTATAGTTCCATTGTGTAGTACTGCTTACTGTTCAAGTGCATGTTCTGTATTTTAACCATTCTCTTATATTTTGAAATTCATTTTCTCTCTAATGCTACTTAACATTAAATATACAAATTTCCAGTTGAATTTTGTTTAGGGGCATTTTTGGATGTATTATCACTAGGTCAAAGGTATGAATAGTTCTTGGAAGCTAGTTGTCTGCTGATACCCAGACAAGTTAAGAGTGCTCCTTTTTCCTATAACCTGGCTACCCATAGACATTATTATATTCAATAGGCTAGAAAATTTTATCATTGTTTAATTTACATTTCTTTTATTATTAGGTTGACTTTTTTTCTTGCCTATGAATATTTGTTTTTTTATGTGACCATTTAGTAAGTTTATCACCATGGAATGAATCTACTTCAATAACTAGCTTTCCCGGGAGAAAATTTTCTGCAGTTTTCTTTAGTGCCCGTGTTCTTAGTAGCTGGTGCACTTAAGAATTATGCTTAATTGGTCGTGCTGGTGCATGCCTTTAATCCCAGCACTCGAGAGGCAGAGGCACGCAGATCTCTATGAGTTCAAGGCCAGCTTGGTCTACAGAGCGAGCTCCAGGCCAGCTAGGACTAAAGGGAGACCCTGTCTGAAAAGATAAAAAAAAAAAAAGAATTATGCTTAAATTATAGTATATAATAATACATTACTAATGATGTACGGTGTTTATAATTGCCGCTGCTCTGTGCTTTTCTCTTGGGCCTCTCAGAACTATGGTCATGGCCCTCCTCCATACATTCTCCCCTAGCGTTGCTGTGTATGCACGCCTCTTGTCATCTTCAGTGGTCACTCTGTGGTTTGTTGGTCCTTGCTAGAATGGTGCCTTTTGTTAAGAACATGATATTGGCACTGTGGCTCCTTCTCGTCTATGGGACTTAGGAGCTGGGAGCCTCCCCAGGTTTTCTGTTGGAGTCAGTTGACCTTTTTAATTGTTAGTAATAGTGGAAGGAAGTGCCAAATTTTTATAAACATTGAATATAATCTATTTCTATGATAATCATATTTAATTTTCTTATTTCAACATTTTTGAAACTTGTAATTAAAATTAGATTGTTGCCAAATGTTTCACATGCCTAAGAAAAGCCACGCAGTTTCTCAAATGTGTATCACATTGAGTGTTGCCGTCTTTGCAGGAGTTCCAGGTGCAGGAGTCTGAACAACCCTCATTGCTCACAGTAATTGAAGTTCCTAGCAGGAGACTTTGTGTGTACTAGTGAAGCTCATGCTGAAACGTGATTCTACCCTGTTGAAAGTATGTGATCCTAGTTGAGGTGAGAGGACTTCCTTCATCTTGCATTATGTCACAGTAGGAGAAAATGCAATGTTGCCTTTAATTTTATTTAATTCTAAGAATTTTTGTCACTCTTTAATGTAAATTGACCATAATGTGTGTTCTGTAAAAAAGATTTTGAGATACCTATGACTAGCTAAAAGTATAAAAACCTGATGGAGGAGTTATAAATGAAATCATGCTATCCGTTTTCCTCAGAGGGTGGGGCATCAGTAGGAATGAATAGGGGATGAGTTAGGAAGTATGCAGATGCAGTTTTACTCTTTTAGTCTCTGTACTAATGTCTGTTTAACCATTTTTCAAATAGTTGAAAAGAACCATAACAATTTCAACTTTAGGTATTCTTAGTCAAGTTGATGCTCAAACTGTCTACTTCTTAGATGAGTTCAATACACATACTATCCACTGAAGTTATCTGTAAATAGTTAATTATTACTGAAATTTTTGGCATTCTTAGAAAATTAAAGTTGCCCCAAAGATACTTATTTTGATTATTTTTCCCATTAACCACTGTTTAGCATGCTGCCATTTTCATTGGTACCTTCTGATTTTTTTATTTTGTTTTGTTTTTGGTCTTTTTGAGACAAGGTCTCCCTTTAGTCCCAGCTGGCCTGGAGCTTGCTATGTAGACCAGGCTGGCCTTGAATTCACAGAAATCCACCTGCCTCTGCCTCCCAAGTGCTAGGATTAAAGGCGTGCATCACCATGCCTGGCCCTTGTCTAATTTCTTTAATTCACTTTCTAGAAGTATCACTTGCGAAAATGAAAATTATCATTATAAATGATATTCCAGGATTAATTCTTCTTCTCCCACATATAAAGGATGGGAAGAGTCAGGAAACCTAAACTTGGAGGCCACTGGTTTGGTTGTGTGCAGAATTCTTTATTGAATATAGGGCAGGTCGGGCATTTCATTTTTTCTGTGGCTGTTGAAGAGGTCACTCTACTACTTTATATCTCTGCCTTTAGTTGATGCTTTTCTCCTTACGTGAAATGATAAGAGTGGAGACAATTACAGACATGGCGGGCTGTGTCCTGCTTTTTTCTTTAGCAATTCTTTTTAACTATTAAGACTGCTCACTCTCACTGAGAAAGAGACACAGGGTACAGTGGAAGGAACATAGGATTAAGACAGAGACGGCTAGGCGAATCCTTGGTCGTGGAGTAGGATACATTTCTCAATAACTCTTAGCCTCACATTCTTTATAAATCGGAGATTAATAATATTTATTAATAATCATAATAATAATACTAATAACAAAAATATGTGCTGCTGGTGATTGAGCCAAGAGCCTTGCTGCTAGGCAAGTGCTCCCCCATGAAACAGCCTTCCCAGTCCCAGTAGTGTTCACTTTATAACTTTGTTATGAGAAATAAATTGGATTGTTTACAAAACATCTGTGTAGTCCCTCACGTAATAGCTGGTTCTTTGTGCATTCACTAATGGAAAAAGATGGGAAGTACTTGAAAGAGAGTAAAAGATCGTTTAGGAGATTCATGAAGCACACACAGATGTAGATTTCCCAAGGTTTAAAGCCAAAATATTTATTTATGATTTTATATTAGTTACATTTCTCATCACTGTGACAGATAACCTGACAGAAGCAACTTAAGGGGGAATGTTTCATTTCGGCCACAGTTCTACAGAATTCAGCCCATGGCTGCTTGGTCCCGTGCTTGAGCAGAATATCCTGGTGGGAGCTTTGGGTGGACACTCTCCTTCATTTCTTGGTGGCCAGACGGCAGAGAAGCTGGGAATACAGGAAGGGGCCAGGGCTGTACATAGCCTCCAGGGCATCCCCCAGCCACCCACTTCGTCCTTTTACCACATCCCAGTAAGGCCATTTTGTTAGAAATTCATACAGATTTAACCCATTAATTAGGTCAGAAGCCTTCCTCATCTCATAGTTTCTGGAAACATCCAGTACAGACACGTGGAGCTTCACTAATGCCCCAAGTCTTTATTTGATAAAATGGGGGGGGGGTCTTAAACAGCTGTAAGCATGGAAATAAAAGCCAAACAATTGCTTCAGCATTAGTTTCTTGCTTATGTTTTCGGGTATGGGACAAGACTCCAGCATAGTGCACCTTTGTCCCTGCACACAGTAGGCAGACACCAGAGAAGATGGTGTGGGAGGGTATGTGGGGTGCATGGGTGTTTGCCAGGAAGTTCTGTAGCCCTGTCCCATTTGTGCGAAGTGGCTGGATATTCCACTTGATGCTTTTTCTGATGTGGTAAAGAAAGAGGGTAATTTCATTTTTTAAAATAATCTAACTTCGCCGGGCATGGTGGCGCACGCCTTTAATCCTAGCACTTGGGAGGCAGAGGCAGGCAGATCTTTGTGAGTTCAAGGCCAGCCTGGTCTACAGAGTGAGTTCCAGGACAGCTGGAGCTACAGGAAGACCCTGTCTCAAAAAGACAAAAAACAAAACAAAACAAAAACAACAACAAAAAAATCTAACTTCACAGCAAAGGTCCTTTCTTCAAATGTGGGACAAACATAAAGATCCAAAGGATCTTGACTATTCTTCCATGAAAGAAAGAAAAATTTATCACACTGTACATAAGGAGCCAGAAAAAATGTCCATATGTAATTTTAGGGATATTATAACAGATACTATTAAAGACCAGGTTATCCTCCATTATGCAGAAAATGGAATTATTGGAGTGGTCAATTAACTTTTGATCAATTGGGTTTTCTCTGGTGCAGTTTTGTTCTAAATGTGTTTGGCTTTTCTGAGCTCTATTAAAATGTTTTCCTTGCCAAGCATGGTGGTACACACCTATAATCCTAGCACTCGGGAGGCAGAGGCAGGCAGATCTCTGAGTTCAAGGCCAGCCTGGTGTACATAGTGAGTTCTAGGTCAGTTGGGACTACAGGGAGACCCTGTCTCAATTTTTTTTCTGAAACTTGAGATACTCTTGTGTGAATAATTTTTCATATGAATTAAATTGATAGTTGAGATGAAGTTTGGAGAAGGGCATCTTAGAGGCCTTCCCACTGACAAATGTATATTCTGGTGGTTAGGCTCTCTGTTTGGTGGAATGTATATTTTGGTGGTTAGGCTCTCTATTTGGTGGAATGTATATTCTGGTAGTTAGGCTCTCTATATGGTGGAATGAATAGTCTGGTGGTTAGGCTCTCTATTTGGTGGAATGTATATTCTGGTGGTTAGGCTCTCTATTTGGTGGAATGTATATTCTGGTGGTTAGGCTCTCTATTTTGATGGAATGTATATTCTGGTGGTTAGGCTCTCTATTTGGTGGAATGTATATTCTGGTGGTTAGGCTCTCTATTTGGTGGAATGTATATTCTGGTGGTTAGGCTCTCTATTTGGTGGAATGTATATTCTGGTGGTTAGGCTCTCTATTTGGTGGAATGTATATTCTGGTGGTTAGGCTCTCTATTTGGTGGAATGTATATTCTGGTGGTTAGGCTCTCTATTTGGTGGAATGTATATTCTGGTGGTTAGGCTCTCTATTTGGTGGAATGTATATTCTGGTGGTTAGGCTCTCTATTTGGTGGAATGTATATTCTGGTGGTTAGGCTCTCTATTTGGTGGAATGTATATTCTGGTGGTTAGGCTCTCTATTTGGTGGAATGTATATTCTGGTGGTTAGGCTCTCTATTTGGTGGAATGTATATTCTGGTGGTTAGGCTCTCTATTTGGTGGAATGTATATTCTGGTGGTTAGGCTCTCTATTTGGTGGAATGTATATTCTGGTGGTTAGGCTCTCTATTTGGTGGAATGTATATTCTGGTGGTTAGGCTCTCTATTTGGTGGAATGTATATTCTGGTGGTTAGGCTCTCTATTTGGTGGAATGCATATTCTGGTGGTTAGGCTCTCTATTTGGTGGAATGTATATTCTGGTGGTTAGGCTCTCTATTTTGATGGAAATGGTGAAGATGGCATATTCTTTTTTTAAATTTATTTTTTATTGACATTTTGCATCTTTCATACATCATTACTCAGTTCAATTTAGACACATTCTCCTCTCCCTGCCCCCCATCCCACCCCTGTTCCCGCATTCTGCCATACATGTTTTGAGTTTTTCTCTCAGTCTTTTTTTTTTGCCACATTTTCCCCTTAAATTGTGTATTACTTCAAAATATGCATACATATACTCCACCCATATACAAATATTACAAAATCTGAACATAAGTGGTAGGTTAATTCTCAAGCCCATTAAGGGATTCACCTTTTAACCATACTGCTGCTTTCATATAAAAAAGAGATAAAACAAAGACGATGCTGTTTGCCTTGCAACTAGGGATTTTGTGCTAGCATCCACAAATGAGGGATACCATACATGGTTTGTTTTTTCTGGGACTGTGTTACTTCACTTAGCATAATGTCTTCTAGTTCCATCCATTTACCTGCAAAGTTCATGATGTCATCTTTCTTTTTTTTAATAGTTTTTTTCTTATTCTTTATTTTAATTTTTTTTTATATGTATGAATGTACTGTCTGCCTATAGGTTGGTGCACCTGTGTCATGCAGTGCTGTGGACGTCAGAACAGGGTGTCGGATTCCCCTGGAACTGGAGTTAAAGATGGTTCTTAGCCGCCATGTGGGTGCTGGGAATCGAACCCGGGTCCTTTGTTAGAGCAGTCGGCGCTCTTAACCGCTGAGCCATTCTCTAGCCCTGATGTCATCTTTCTTTACTGCTGCATAGAACTCCATTGTGTAGATGTACCACATTTTCTGATTCTACTTGTTGGTTGAGGGACATTTGGGTTGCTTCCAGATTTTTGCTATTGTGAAGAGAGCTTCAACAAACATAGATGTGCATGTTTGCGATAGGATGAGTCTTATGGGTATATACCCAGGAGTGGTATGACTGGGTCAGGTGGTAGGCTCATTTCGAGTCTTGTAAGGGTTCTCCACACTGCTTTCCATAAGGGTTGCACGAGTTTGCATTCCCACCAGCAGTGAATGAGTGTTACCCTTTCCCCACAACTTCTCCAGCATTTGATGTCATTTGTTTTTCTAATCTTGGCCATTCTTACCGGGGGTAAGGTGAAATCTTAAGCTGGTTTTAATTTGCATCTCCTTAATTATTAGTGACGTTGAACACTTTCTGAGATGTTTCTCAGCCATCTTCACTTCTTCATTTCTGAACTGTCTATTCAGCTCTTTACTCTGTCTTTTGATAGTGTCATTTTTTTCTTGATCCTTTGGTTTTTGAGTAATTTATATATTCTGGATGTTAATGCTCTATCTGATGTATCACTGGTGAAGATTTACTTCCACTCTTACAAATGCATGATTGCAAACTTTGTTCCTGTGTTGCATCATCTGTTTAAGCTGCAGGAGAGGTTTTGTTGTACAGTGGATTGGATTATTTTATTGTAGGTAGCACAGTATATGTGTAGTTTTTTTTTTTTTTTTTTTTTTTTTTTTTTTTT
>VZQC01010091.1:1417959-1468465 GCA_009823505.1 Rhizomys pruinosus
TTTTTTTTTTTTTTGCCAACTTAGTATGGGACTTTGGATAAGGACTTAAATTATGTGCTTCAGATTTAACAGAAATTGTAGATGGTTTGAGTTTCTCTTGGCAGGTATATGATGATTTAATGTTTATGAAATATGTTGATATCCAACTTATCTGTGACATAAATTGTGCCTTTTAAAGCTGTTGGCTTAGCTCTTTGATATACTACCAAAATCATGAAAATAGCATTTGGAACAATTGGTATGTTTTCTCTCAAGGACACCAGCCGGAACCTGCAACAAGTGGACCAGATGCTTGGGCGATACCGAGAATACAGCATTGGACAGGCGGGTGCTATTGAACATGTGAGAACATTTGCATGTGTTTGCATGTTCCCTTCCCCACCTTTATGGGAATGCATATTTTGGGTCCTGGGAATGTAAGATAAAGGAGATATTCATGTGAGTAAGTATGCATTTTAAGCTGCTTTACTATTTTCAGTTTAAACTTAGTAAGGGAAATCAGATTTCCATCTAGCTTATATAGATTAGATTCTATTTAACCTGAAAGATTTGGTCATAGAAGGGATATGAATTAAAGAGAGTTGAGATTGGGCCTCAGATACCATTCATAAGGAGATGGGAGTTATAAGGATGGTTTGTTTTAAAGTAACACATTTTCATTGTTTTAGAAAGCAAAACTTTGAAGAACTCCTCTAAGTCCCACTCCAAAGAGGTGACATCACTGTGACACCTTGCTTTATTTGTCAGCTTGACACCTAGAACCACCTGGGAAGAGAGCCTGCATGAGGGATTGCATATGACTGTGAGCCTGCCTGTGAGGGGTTTCTCTTAATTGCCTGAATTGGTTTGGGAAGACTGGTCCCCTGTGGGTGGCTGCATTCTGTGGACTTGGGGTCCTGGCCGTGGAGTGGAGGAGAAAGCTTTCTGGGCACCACGAGCAAGAACGTGTGCTTGGCGTGCCCCTGTTCTTTTTGCCTGTGACTGTGGCTGTGGTGTGCCCAGATGCGATGATGTCCCTGCAATGAAGGGCTGTAGCCTGCAATTGGGAGCTCAGATAAATCCTTTCTCTTTTGTTAGGGTATTTTATCACAGCAACAGAAATAAAATCTGTACCACCTCCTTTTGAACAGTTGCGTTATTCTGTAGTGTTGCTGTACCCAGTGTTTTCCTCTATCATCCACAGTACAGTGGTGACCATTAGTGTACATGTATTTTCATGTAGTCCTGCAGGAATATAAAAGAATATAAAGAATATATACACTTAAGCATTTGCTCGTTATTTCAGAATTGCCATTTCAAAGATCTGCCCTTTTATCTTTAGTTCATATGGGATGTAGGAAGGAGCAGTACTCCAGAATTCTGGAATACTATGAACATTTTTATTAATGGTTTGTTCTCTCTCAGTTTTGGTGGGGAGTGGAATGGAAGGCAGAGGAGACGACCATGTGACTAGCTGCATGTTCTAAGCTGTTCTAGTTTCAGTTTAAATTTGTCAAGGGAATTTGCTTGCTCACTTTGGAAACTCTTGGAAATCCCAGTTAAATGTATTTCTTCGTGTTTCCAAGAATTAGTATATATTGTGATAAGCAGGTTATTACATTTGTACAGCAGTGGTGGTTTTGTTTATATTTGTGCTGTAATTGATGACTTGTTTTCTTCTTATAAAGGAAAACAATAGTTTTCCTTTGCCTATAATCAGAAACAAGTCATCATTATTTGCCTATAATCAGAAACTAATTGAGCACACTGTATGTGTTTTCTGGCAAAGGTCTGTCCTACCTTCATGTAGAAAATGAACACCGGCATTTTGCACTGACAGGATTTTTATGATACATGATATGTTTGAAAGATAGAGCTCTAGACTATGTGTGTGGGCAGCTCATGGACCATTTTAGGTTAATTATTTTATTAATAATAGAATTCTTTGCTTTTTCATTTACTTGTGAAAAATTGGAACATTATTACTCACTAGATGCAGAAAAAAGCCCTACTTTGTCAAGTTGAAAAATACATTCTTACTTAGGGTAACAAATTTCCTTTGATTTGGACAATTGGGAAATGAATAAATGTTAGAGAAACTTCTGTGCAGATAAGCATTTACAGTGCAATGTGTGCTGCTGCAGCTGCTTAATGAATGTCCTGTGGGAGGGCTGGCGCTGAACTCAGGGGAGTGACTTTATTCATGGGAAGTCTGCTCAACAGGTATTTATTTCCAGCTACTCTTGCAGAAAGTAAGACCTGAGCAGAGCAGGGGTCTCCGCCTCAGGCTGGTCCTTCGCCTGGTCTAGTCTTCCCTCCTTGGATGTCACTGATTTTTCATTCCAGCGTGTCTGGGACTGGTCACTCATTGCTGTATGTTAGATTTCCTCAGTGTGGTAGTGATTTCATCCTGCTGTTCAGAAATTATTTGGGAGAGAGGGAGACAGGAAACTGAGAGTTTCTCATGAATCATTGCCGTGGGCTCCTCACTGATAACTGATTCCGTAACACTGACTGTATCGTAATGCCGACCTCATTATTTACCTGGATCTTCCCATTTATGCTCTTCAAGTCCTCAAAGTGCATGGTAATAAATGTCCATCTTTTTTTTTTTTTTTTTTGGTCTTTTTGAGACAGGGTCTCCCTGTAGCCCCAGCTGTCCTGGAACTCACTCTGTAGACCAGGCTGGCCTTGAACTCACAAAGATCCCCCTGCGTCTGCCTCCCGAATGCTAGGATTAAAGGCATGCACCACCATGCCCGGCAAAATTGTCCATCTTAAAAAAAAAACAAAAACAACAACAACAAAAAAACAAGCTGGCGCGGTTGTGCATGCCTTTAATCCCAGCACTTTTTGAGTTCAAGGCCAGCCTGGTCTACAGAGCAAGTTCCAGGCCAGCTGGGGCTACAGGGAGACCTTGTCTCAAAAACACCCCCCAAAAGCCCAAAAAACAAACTAAAATCCCTAAACAACTAATTATGTTGTGTTGTACGCATGCATGCATGTATCTTTGTGTGTGAGAGTTTCATGTGTGTGAGTCTGGAGGCCAGAGGTCAGCCTCAGATCTTGTTGGTTCCTCAGGAGCCATCCACATTGCTTTGTTTTCTTTTTGTTGAGACAAGGTCTCTTGGTGGGACCTGGGGCTCACTGACTAGGGTAGACTGGCTGGCCCAAAAGCTGCGGGGATTCCCATTCCATTTCTTGAGGATGGGATTGCAAGTATATGCTACCATCTTTGCTGTTTATGTAGGTACTGGGGATTGAACTCGGGTCCTGATGCTTCACTGATGAAGGTACTTCCCTATAATATTCCAACCCCCTGGTTTTTTTTTCAAAGTCAATTTATGCTCTATTTTAGTGAGGGTCATAGAGAGTGACTTTTGAGATTATACTACAAGACATACAAATCTTCTTGCTGTGGAACATGCTTTTATTTTTGTGTGTGTGTGTGTGTGTGTGCACGCGCGTGTGTGTGTGTATGCCCACACATTCCCTGGTACATGTAAGTCAGAGAACAGCTTTCAAGAGTTGGTTCTCTCCTCCTCCCGTGTGAGGTCCAGGGGATTGAAGTAGGTCATGAGGCTTGGAGGCAGGTGTTTTTGCCTGTTGAACTATTTTGGCAGTCCCTGGAACATGCTTTTTTAAAAAATTATTTATTTATTTATTTATTTATTTATTTATTTTTATTTATTTATTTATATGAATGTATTGTCTGCTTGTAGGTTTGTGCACCTGTGTTGTGTAATGCCATGGAGGTCAGAAGAAGGTGTCAGATTCCCAGTTAAAAACGGTTCTCAGCCGCCTTGTGGGTGCTGGGGGATTGAACCTGGGTCCTCTGCAAGAGCAGTTGGTGCTCTTAACTGCTAGGCCATCTCTCCAGCCCAGAACATATATCTTATGATAGGATAATCTGTTTTAACCAACATTCAACTGTTAAAAATTTCACCATGGTAAATATCCATTCCCTGCTTAAAATTAGCATTTCTGTTTTACAATATAAAGAGATTTCTTAGAAAATGCAATCAAGTTTTTTGCCTTAGGGAAGACAAGGACTTTTATTATTAACTTAGATTTTATAAATGACTTTATTTCTAAACTGCAGTAAATAGATATGTAATTTATATGTTTTTAAGTATTTTTTTTTTTTTTTTTGTTCCTTAACTCTATGAAGCTGACTTGTCAGTGGGTGAGGGGAGCAGTTAGGGAATATGAAGGTCTGCTGCAGTGCTTTCCTCCCCAGTGAGAGGTCCTTTTAAAAAAATTATTTATTTATTTATTTATATATATATATTTATTTATTTTTATGTGTATGAGTGTATTGCCTGCAAATGTAGTGTACCCATGTAGTGCAATGCCTGTGGAGGTAAGAAGAGGTCATCAGATTTCCTTGAAATTAGAGTTAGGGATAGTTGTTAACCACCATGTGGGTGCTGAGACTCGAACCCAGTTCCTCTGCAACCTCTGCAAAAGCAATGAGTGCTCTTACCCAGTGAGCCAACTCTCCAGCCTGGAATATTCTTTTGGTCTGTTAAACCCAAGGTGATGATCATGTTATGTCTCTAAATGGTTCATGATTTAGCTGTTATTTCCCTTGAATCTTTATCACTTCAATGCTGTCTATTTTGCATTCACTTTAACTTTTGGCTTATACTAATTTACAAAGTGGTGAGTTGGTTACATTGTAACAGTTTTGCACATGCATTTAAAGTCCTTTGATCATATTCAGACCCCCCCCCCATTACTATCTTTTGTCCCCCCTCCCTTCTCTGTGGTCTCCTCCTTCTCCTTTTATGTCTTTTAGTCTTTGAGGCAGGCTTAATTTACTTGACATGATGATCTCCAGTTCCAACTATTTTTCTGCAAGTGACATGTTTTCGTGTTTCTTTATGGCTGCATAATATATTCATTACATACACACACACACACACACACACACACGCACACGTGCACACACACACATCTTTCTCATCCGTGATGTGCACTGAACTGACTCCATTCTTTGCCTCTTGTGAATAGTATAGATAAATATGGCTATGCAGATATCCCTGTGGTAAGCTGGCTTTGATTACTTTGTCCAAACCTAAATTTAATCATTTGCTTACAATACGTGAAGGCTGCTGTAGGATGTGCTTTTTGTATTTTCATTTTAAGATAAAACTAGGTCACAGATTGGTTGTTGGCTTGTCTGTGGTCTTTGAAGTGATACAAGGATAGGGTGCTATTTTAGACCCTGGCTTCAGGATTCACTTAATTCAATAGATGCATCATAGTTACTCATGTTTTTGTGTTGTAACTTTAAAGGTTTATTTTTATTTATGTGTGTGCTGGATAGCTTTAGTGTCAACTTGATACACCTGGGTTGAGGGAGCCTCAATTGGGGAATTGGCTCCATTGGATTGGTGTGTGGCCACATCTGTGGAGTATTGTCTTGATGGTCGAGCAGTGTGGGAGGGCCCAGCCCACAATGAGTGGTGCCACCCTGGGCAGGTTGTTGTGTACCGTATAAGAAGGTGGGCTGGGCATGAACCAGAGGAGCAAGCCAGTGAACAGCATTCCTCCATGGCCTGTGCTTCAGCTCCTGCCTCCCGGTTCCGGCCCTGAGTTCCTGCCTTGGGCAATCTGAGTGATGAACTGTGACCCAGGAGATGTAAGCTGAATAAACCCTTTCCTCCCCAAGTTGGTGTTGGTCAGAGTGTTTTGTCACAGCAATGGAAGACAAACTAAAACAATGTGCATATGTGTGTGGGGAGCCAGGTGTATGTAGGTTCTCAAGGAGGTAGTCAAGGATAGCAGATCCCCTGGAACTAGAGTTCCAGGGGATTATGAGCTGCCGAGTGTGGGTGCTGGGAACTCTGGTCCCCTGGAAGAGCAGCAAGTACTGTCAGCTGCTGAGACATCTCTCCAGCTCCCTATTGTAACTATATTTCCGAAAATCAAAACCTTGAATTCAAACTTTGAAGGGTTATGTAATCACACATTTGAGAACTAGATTTTGGAGATTATGTGCACAAAACAGCCCAGTGTCATACAAATCATTAATGTTATAGCTGGTATAACATCTAGAATGAAAATTAGATGGAAACCATACAGAAATAGAATTGTAAGGTGCCTATGGAGTGGAACTAGAAGTGACTAGACTGTAGCAGTTCTAGTCACCTCTCACATTGTGAGGTAGAATCTATGAGTTGCCTGTAGCAGCACTGATGTTTCTCAGTAACCACCATTGATTTTTCACTGACTTTTCTGTTAGATTCAGTCAATGAATCATGTTTATTTTTATAGTGTGACTTGGGTGCTTTGGGCTTTGTAAGCATAGCCATCTTAAAGTGTTGTCCTGCATTTTTCATGAGGTGACTTTGCTGGGAGGTTAGAGAACATGTAATAAAAGAGGATATGTAACAGGGTTTTATTTTAAAAGCTATGGAGTAGATTTGGAACAAATTTTGCTTCTTAGTGTCAGAGTACTCAAAGAACTGTGCAGCTGATCAGTTTAGTGTTCTGAATGCTTCCAGAACTCTGTATTCCACTTCATGAGAGAAAAGGGTATGTTCTTTTGCTAATGCTGTAGAAATGGAGTGAAGACTGAGTATTCAGCATAAAATGTTAGCACCACCTGCTGCAGACATCTGCCGGAAGTTGATGGTGCTAAAGTGGTAAAGGTGGGTAGAAAGAAAAGTACAGTTCTTGGGTCAAATCAGATGAAGTTCATTGTTAAGGTAAAGGTTGACTAAAGACATGAAATTATATTAACACTTGGATACTAGCATTAACAGGTATTTTTTTTCCTAATTAAGTACTTGTATTAGAATTTCCCTTTGGGAATAATATACTGCCATCTGGTGTATGAATTTTTTCAAGAATGTTAAAGAAGATCCATCCTTTTCCTTTTATTAAATGGGTTTTACTTTTCAAAAGTACTTGGTGACACCACAAAAGGATAATGTTCATGGTTTAAAGCTGGACACTAGGCACTTACAAGCCACAGTTGAAAGCATCTGCTCATTCTCTTGGATCTTGACTAATTCAGGTGTCTGAAGGTAAGAACTGTTCTTCGTCTTTCTATAACTTCATACTAAGTACTGAGAGTCTGCGGTTAAATAATTTTAACAGTTACATTCTGTTAAGTTCATTTTATCAATGTATTAGTTACTTTTCTGTTGCTGGGATTAAGCAAAAAAAGAAAAAAAAAATGGCCAAGGCAGCTTAGAGAAGGAAGAGTTTATTTGGTTTACAGTTCCAGAGGAGTAGAGTCCATCATGGCAGGAGGCATGCTGGGAAACAGCCGGAGCAAAAAGCTGAGTGCTCACATCTTCTAGCAGACACAGCCAGCCAGAAGCCAGAAATGGGCAAGGCCAAAGCCCACTCTTGAAACATGCTTCCTCTATTGAGGCCTATCTTCAACTTCCCCAAACAGAGCCTCTAGCTGGATACAGAGTCTTCAAATACTTGGAGCCTATGGGGGACAGTCTCAGTAATTTTTACATAAGTTTTTCTAGACGGTTGATGACATGGTCAGAGGGAATAGGCACTGCCATGGAAGCCTGGCACCCAGAGTTCAATTATTGAAACCTACACAGTGAAAGGAGAGAACTGACTCTGGATAATTGTTCCCTGACCTCTACTCATGTACCATGGTTTGTGAGCATGCCCGTGTATGCGGGCACACAGACACACAGACACACACACAGACACAGACACAAATAAAATAAAATAAGTTTTCCTTGAGGCTAGTGGAAAAGAAAGGTAGCTTGTGGAGTCAGAATTGAAATGGAATCTCAACTTTTTTCCCCTTCTCAGAAATTACCACAGTGACCTTGAACAATTTATTAAACCTTTGTTGAGGCAATGCGGTGCTCGGGGGACCTTGAGAGGGAAATGGACGCTGAGAGAACAAGGAGGAGGGAGGAAGTTGGCTGGTGTCCACGGGTTGTAGCACCTACAGCCAAGCTGCAGCCCAGCAGGGCTGCAGTGCTTATACCGCCCACCAGCTGAAGGATATGGACAACGAAGCTGTGGAACCCATGGAGAGCCTTCTGATGTTAGCTGTACCCAGGATCACACTACTGCCACCTACAGGCAGACTGCATGTGTGACTATTCCAAGTGTACCTCAGACATAACAGCTAGCCTGTCCAGGGTACAACAGTCACTGGCACTTGTGATACCAACACTGCAACAACAGTCAGCACCACCCAGGCCTCCTGGGTAGCACAGCACAGTCCGGATATTGTTCTCAGCCTATGGGCAGCACCCTCCCTTTAGTTAATGCGCCCCCCCCCCCCCCCAGGTGGATCCTACAACCAGGCTCCAAGTCAGTAGAGCCAGCCAAACAGTACAGGCAGTAGAGTTCATCCCGACAGTAGCATGGCTGCTAATGGGCAGGAGTCTGGATGATTTTCTGGACCAGGAGAGAACTGGAGCATGGATGGCCCTGATGACTGGGGCAGGGGAAGATGGGGTTTTAATGGTGGAGGCATAAGCAGAAGTGGGCAGGGAAGAGGACATAGTGGAATGGGCAGTGCTAGGTGGCTTCAGTAGACCTAGTGGACTCATAGATGAAGGACCATGGATCTACGCTTCCTGTAGATCCCAATGAAGACTGACAACAGTACAATTTATGTGCAAGGATTAAGTGACAGTGTGACTCTCCATAGAGAGCCTGGCAGACTTTAGACAATGTGGTTTAAGATGAACAAGGGAGCTGGCAACCCATGATCCACATGTACCTGGATAAGGGATCAGGGAAACCCAAAGGTGATGCCACAGTGTCCTGTGAAGGTCCGCTGGCTGCCAAGGCTGCTGTGGAGAGTGGTTAGATGGGAAAGATTTTCAGGGAAGCAAACTTTAACATCTCTCCTGCCCACAAGAAACCAAACAGCATATGCTGTTCCAAGAGGGCGGGGGGGATGCTGCCAGCATTCCTGCAGGTCCTGGTGGCCCAGGGGTCACATGGAGGCTCTGGGAGGAGATGGGCTCCTCCCCCCGCTCCCAAGAGGACCCCAAGGTCCCCGGTGGAGGAGGTCCCCTGTGGAGGAGCACCCAGCACTGAGCTGGAGACAGCATTCCAGTCCAGGTTGTAGAGACTGGAACCTTGCCTGGAGGGCAGTGCCACCAGCGTAGGGCCCCTGAGCCACGGGCTTCCTGGAGGGCAGTGCCACCAGCGTAGGGCCCCTGAGCCACGGGCTTCCTGGAGGGCAGTGCCACCAGTGTAGGGCCCCTGAGCCACGGGCTTCCTGGAGGGCAGTGCCACCAGTGTAGGGCCCCTGAGCCACGGGCTTCCGCCCCCCCCTTCCCAGCTCCTAGGGTTAGGCCGAGCCAAGGCTTCCTGCCGCCCCCCTTCCCAGCTCCTAGGGTTAGGCTGAGCCACGGGCTTCCCGCCCCCCCTTCCCAGCTCCTAGGATTAGGCTGAGTCAAGGGCTTCCTGCCGCTCCCCTTCCCAGCTCCTAGGGTTAGGCTGAGTCAAGGGCTTCCTGCCGTCCCCCTTCCCAGTTGCTAGGGTTAGCCTGGTAGAGGCAGGTCCTCATGGCATGTGGCGGACTCAAGGGCCTCATGGCTTCCAGTGGAATGTTCAGAAGTGGCTGTGGTGGAGACAGAGGTGGCAGTCACATGGACTAAAGTGGCTTTGGTAGAGGAAGATGCAGTGGCCCAGGGGGTCTTCTTGGACCTTTGATGAAATAGATGTGTGGAAGAAGAGGTGGCCTCGAGGACCTGGAAAACGGATAAAGGAGGGCACTGCATGAATGCAGACCCAGAAGAGCTGTAGCGACTGCCAGATTACTTTATTTATTTATTTATTTATTTATTTATTTATTTATTTATTTATTTATTTATTGTCTTTTTGAGACAGGGTCTCCCTATAGCCCCAGCTGTCCTGGAACTCACTCTGTAGACCAGGCTGGCCTTGAACTCACAGAGATCCACCTGCCTCTTCTTCCCATGTGCTAGGATTAAAGGCATGCACCACCACACCCAGCCCAGTTTTATTTTTAAACTAGAAAATGTTTTACATCTATAATTCCAAATGTGTAATGTCTTTGTCTGTACTTTAGCATTTTCACCATTTGTGAAGCAACATTAAAAAAGTTAAATGTTAAAAACACAAACATACAAAAAATACATTTCCGAGACCAAGTTTCATCATTTGGAATATGAACGAATCATGTGCGCCTCATTGAACTAACATTTAAGTGTTCATGCTGTGTTGGACACTTGCTATGCATTTATTTGTAATTTCTTTAACTTTTTCTACAGTTTCCACTACTAAACATTTGCTAAGCCCTTTAACCAACAGATTCATTTATTTAGAGTGTGCCTGTGTGTGTGTGTGTGTGTGTGTGTGTGGTCCATGCATGCATGTGCCACAGCATGTGTGGCAGTTAGAGGACATCTCTCAGGAGTCGGTTCTCTCCTGCCACCTTGTAAGATCCAGGGACTGAATTCAACTTGCCAGGTTTGCAAGGAAGCGTGTCTACCAGCTGAGCTGTCTGTCCTGCCCTGGTAAGCTCTTAATGTGCAGTACCTGGTATAGTATGACACTTAGTACATGTTCTCTTCATTCAGTTTATCAGGCTTGACTTCATGTAGTCTATATATCCCTGTGGCTGTAAGTAATGTAATGTGTTAAAACATTCACAGTGAAAAGTTTATATGGTTATTTTGACTTCAGATTACATGTTAAATTAGACAGTATACCTAGTATTTCCCCTTTTATGTCTGTGAGTTCAGTATCTTACCTGTTCTACCAAAACACAATAATGTACTGCTGTTTAAGGGCTCTTTGTTTCCACTGTGATATACATTTACTTACTGACATTTAAAATAATATGTGAAAAGTATGTCCAAAGTATACATATATACAAACATATGAGATTTATTTTTGAAATTTCTTCTTCTTTTTTTTTTTTTTTTTCAATGTGTTGGGCGTGGTAGTGCACGCCTGCCTTTTTTATTTTTTTAAATTTTTTTTATGTGTATGAATATACTGTCTGCATGTAGGTTTGTGCACCTGTGTCGTGCAATGCCGCGGAGGTCAGAAGAGGGTGTCGGATTCCCCTGGAACTGGAGTTCTCCTGGAATTGGAGTTACAGACGGTTCTCAGCCGTCATGTGGGTGCTGGGGATCGAACCTGGGTCCTCTGCAAGAGCGGTCGGTGCTCTTAACCGCTCGGCCATCTCTCCAGCCCCAAGATTTCTTCTTAAAGTAATTAAAAGCCACAGCCGGGCGTGGTGGCGCACGCCTTTAATCCTAGCACTCCGGAGGCAGAGGCAGGCGGATCTTTGTGAGTTCAAGTTCAAGGCCAGCCTGGTCTACAGAGCGAGTTCCAGGACAGCTGGGGCTACAGGGAGACCTGTCTCAAAAAGACCCCCCCCCCGAAAAAAAGGTCTGTTAGTCTATCACTTGAAAAGGAATTAATTTCTCAATTCAAGATTATTATTTTAGATTTATATATCTGTAGACCAGTCTGTAGAGATTAGGTACAGAAACAGGAATGAGTGTTTTTCTTTCTTTTTTTTTAAAGACATGGTCTCACTGTGTAGCCTTGATTAACATAAAATTTGTTATGTAGACCAGGCTGGCCTCAAACTCACAGAGATATACCTACCTCTGCCTCCTGAGTGCTAGGATTAAGATGTGCGCCACCACACCCATCCCTAGAATTGAGTGATATTTTGTGAAGTAATACAATAGTAGCAATCATTTACAAATCTATTTCAGCAAATGATGAGACCGGAAGGATGTGACAGCTATGTACTGACATTAGTGTTTGATTTGGGAACTTCTCTTCCTCCTCCACCTTTTCATTTTAAGAGGAAAGGTAATTATCGTAAGAAACCAAAGTGCTGATGGAAGTGACCATGTAAGCTGCTCAGTTTTGTAGTCAATGTTGCCAGATCAGTCTGTGCCTTCTGTGAAACAGGCAGTGAATGATAGCCAAGCATCAAACATGCAATGCTCAAAGTGTATAAGTATGATGTTGTTATCATGCAGTTCTCTGATGTTTAATATTGCACTGTGCTGGGGCAGCAATCACCAGGATTAGTTTTCTTAAATAAAAGCCTCTTAGAAGTGCATAGTGTTTAACCTTAAAAGGCTAGAGATCAGGGGCTGGAGAGATGGCCTAGCAGTTAAGAGCACCGACCGCTCTTGCAGAGGACCAGGGTTCGATCCCCAGCACCCACATGGTGGCTGAGAACCGTCTGAAACTCCAATTCCAGGAGAACTCCAGTTCCAGGGGAGTCCGACACCCTCTTCTGACCTCCGCGGCATTGCATGACACGGGTGCACAGACTTGCATGCAGACAGTACATTCATACACATACAGAAATAAATAAAATTAATAAAAAAGGCTAGAGATCAAATTACTTTTCCTTCCTTCATAAGTTTGCCTTCAAAGTCATCATCTATTTAAAATTTAACTGTGAGAAACCAACAAATGAACTTTTGATACATCAAAAAAAATCTGGTGCCAGGTCTATCTTCAACATCTTATAATGATCACATACATATTAATCTCTCTCTCTTCATACACACACGTATGTATGTATGTATGTATGTATGTATGTATATTTTTTCATCACAGGCTCTCCCTGTAGCCCCAGCTGGCCTAGAACTTGTTATATAGACCAGGCTGATCTTCCAGGAAGGAATCCACTTGCCTCTGCCTCCTGAGTGCTGGGATTAAGGTTGTGTGCTACCACACTCGGCTCGTTTCTATGTTATTATATGTGCTAGTTTCTACATCTTATTTTTGGGAATAAATTAATAAATTCTGCATTAGGTACTTTTTCAAATAAAATGTCAATTCTAAAACAACAAATTCTTAAGATGAATTATTTTTCATCTCTAGTTTTTTCCTGGGTTTTATCAGACTGATCTCTGGCATATATAAGTGGAAGTACTTTAACTTTTGTATCAATATTATAAATCTAAACTTACAACAATAATTGCTTTCATGAGCACCTTCATAAATGTTTATAAATATTATCTCTTTAATGTCAGGTAAAACCCAAACAGAACAGTTAGACATGGTAGTTAGATGTTTCTAGCATGTACTCAACTATGTAAATAAAGAGAATGCAGTTATCTAAATATGATAACATTTCCAGGTCTTTCTCTAGACTCTGTGCTGTGTTAGAAGGTGTATTTTCTTAGTATGAAAATAAAGGACAATTTGGAGTGAAAAATGTTTAAAGAAACTAAATGAAATCACTAAATGATCTCCCAAATTTAAGCTACTTTTAATTGCAGCATTTGGAATTTTTATCCAGCTTGGTGCTGTATGTTTTCTTTCTGTAAAGTTCTGATCTTCTTCTGTGTAGAACTAACACCATTTGATAGCTGCCATATTTGTTAGTAATTCTTCTCTTAGTGTAGTTCTCCTGTGATCTCTGTGAAAGCAGTGGTAGATACCTTTTAAGGATTCCCTATTGAGGGTTAGAGAGATGGCTCAGCTGTTTAGAGCACTGGTTGTTCTTGCAGAAGACCCAGATTCGAATCCCAACACCCATGGGACAGCTAATAACCACCTGTAACTCCCATTCTAGGGGATTACATACAGGCATAACAGTCAGACACGTGAAATAACAACAGTAATTCCCTGTTAAGCTGTAGGGTACTTGCTTAACATGTCAAGGCCTGTCTTCGACCCCTATCCCTGAAAGAAGAAAAACACAACCCCCTAAAACCTCTAAAATGTTTTTTCATCCTTTTCTAGTTAGTATAGAAAAGAATGGGTCTCATTTGACATTCCTGTTGACCTTTCCCTTCCTGTCCTCTCTCATCCCTCGTCCTCTCCTGCTGTCCTCTTCCATCACCCAGTGACCCTCCTGCATTTCTGTCATGTACATTGTTACCCTTTCCCCCCCTTTGTTCTCCCCTTCCCTTATGATAATTTTTGCCTCTCTCAGGGTCCCCTTTCTAGTTTCATGACTGACATCTCCCTTAAATATCAAAAATTAAAACATAGGATCTGCATAGAAAAGAAAATGGAATTTGTCTAAATCTGGATCACTTTGCTTAACATAAAAATACCCAGTTCTACCTTTTCCTGCAAATGTCATGATTTAATTTTTTTTTAACTGAATAAAATTCCATCACTGAGTGGGAGGCAGAGGCAGGTGGTTCTCTGTGAATTCAAGGCCATTCTGGTATACATAGTGAGTTCCAAGCCAGCTGGGGCTATAGGGAGACCCTGTCTCAAACAAAGAAAAACTACTATTTGCTAAACAAGCTAATCTACCCTTGGTGGCATTCCAGTTATTTTACATACATGGTTGTATTTCATTCTCAACCACAGCATGTGAGAACATTTCTGTTAAGTGACGGAGTATGACCAATGCAGACAGGTGCAAACATAGGTGGCATGGGTGAGGAGCACTGCCAACCTTCCCTGTGGCCTTTGGGAATCATGGCCTTGTCAGTGATTGGGTTTATACTGTATTAAGTCCTTTGAGTTTTATATATTCCTTTTTCCCTCATAATTTAATAATGTTGATCTCCATTTTATTTCTCTCTCTCTTTTTCCAAATACATTGTATGCCTTTGAAAAGGTCCTTATTTAAATAATTGTGCTTTGAGGACATGCCTTTAATCCCAGTACTCAGGACGCATAGGCAGATGGAGGTCTGTGAGTTGGAGGCCAGCCTTGTACATAGAGTTATAGGGCAGTGAGGGCTACATAGTGAGACCCTGTCTCAAAGAAAAAAACACCCCCCCAATTGATGTTTCTATTTTAATGATTAGTCAAAAATAATAAATAGATAAATAATATATTATTTATCTATTTATTATTTTATTGTACATGTAGGAGTATATTGTCTGCATGTAGGGAGGTGCACCCTTGTCCTGTTATGCCCCAGGAGGACAGAAGGGAGTGTCGGATCCCTTGGATTGGGAGTTATGGATAGTTACTAGCTATTGTGTGGGTGCTGGGACTTGAACCTGGATCCTCTGCAAGAGCAACCACTGCTCTTAGCCACTGATATCTCTCCATCCCCTATTTATTTTTTTTACATTTCATTTATTTACTAGTTTCTAAAAAAATATTTGTTCCTTGGGATGCACTAGTGATGACTGATGCTTCCCCCCTTGAGTGTTATTATTAAACTAAAATTATACATATTGGAATAGTTTTATCATTACTGTTAATATATTTTAAAAAGTATTTTATTTATTTTTATTTTATGCATATGAGCGTACTGCCTGCATGTAATTAGACTGTGTTTGGCAATGCCCAAGGAGGTCATAAGAGGGCATCAGATTCCTCTGGGATTGGAGTTACAGAGATTTGTTTGCTGCCATGTGGGTGCTAGGAATCGAACCTAGGTTCCCTGCAGGGGCATCCAGTGCTCTCCAGCTCCTTCTGTTAATATTTTTATTGATTGTCAAATTCTTTCTTCTTTAAATATAGGGAGCCTACTCAAATAGACTCCTTAGTCTAAAAGCATGTCTTGATCATTTGGCTGAGGTTCTTATAAAGTGTTCCATTCAGAATCAGTGCTAAGTGTTTTTTTTTTTTTGCATTTATATCAGTTCAGGGTAGAAGGGCACATTTGGAAAGGATGGAGCTGTGCTCTGTTTCTAAGCGCTTGCCATACAGTTAGTGAATTGAAAGCTAAGCCAAGCCAGGCTCCGTGGCGCACACCTTTAATCCTAGCACTTGGGAGGCAGAGGCAGGCTGATCTTTTTGAGTTCAAGGCAGGCCTGGTCTACAGGTCAAAAAGACCAAAAAAAAAAAAAAAAAAAAAGAAGGAAAGCTAAGCCAAGAGGAGATATCCAAAGAGAATGAAAGAATGAAAGGATGAGCCACACCAAAAAGAGAATAGAAGATAAATGGGATTTGAAAAGAAGGTGTTGCTTAAAATAATAACGAATACCAGATGTGGTGGTGGTTCACACTTGTAATGCAGCACTCAGGAGGCTGAGGCAGGAAGATTAGTGGGTTTCAAGCCAGCCAAAGGAATAATACAAAACCCTGCCTCACAAAACAAACCACAACACACAGAATAAAACCAAACCAAATGGATACAAAGGAGGATAATAGCGTAGAAACAATGTATGGCTGAGATTTTAAATAAGATTTTATTATTTTTAGTTTTGTATATGAGTGTATTGCCTGCATGCATGTAAGTGCACCCTTTTTGTTCAGTGCTGTGGAGGTCAGAAGAGGGTGTCAGATTCCCCTGGAACTGCAGTTACAGGTGGTTGTTAGCAGCCATGTGTATGCTGAGAATCGAATTTGTGTCCTCTGCAAGAGCAGCCCAGTATTCTTAACCATTGAGCGATCTCAGTTCCATGACTGAGAATTTACAATGCAAAAACATGAAGCTGCAGCTGCTGTGATATTATTTCATAGAAAAATAATGGAACAAGTTAAAGATAAAAATGTCAAAAGAATGTTTTATCCAAGGATGGATAGAAAATGTGGTTAACATGGGGGGAAATGTACAGAAAGTAGCCTCAGTTGAATTAATAGAAATAATAAAAATAATAAAAATAAAGAGCAAGATTATCTTAACAAAAGCTGTAGCATACATAGCTTTCTGAAGTGTATTAAATAACCTGGCCAAATCTAACTGACATGAGAACAGTTGGCTTCATTTCTGGGTGTTCTGATTGCCTGTGCTTTCCCAGCAACCAGGCTGGCCTCCTCTGTCCCTTTCCCACCTTAAGCACACGCTTGCTCTTGCTCAGGTAGCCTTCTCTCCTTGCACCCTGGGGGAATGTTGGACATCTTGTCTTATGAATTGCTTTGCTTTGACCTTGTCTTTGAAGAGTTAGAGTTGATTTGTGGTGGATCTATATATCATTATTACTATTGTTATTCTTATTTTTGTTCATCTTTGGATAAGATACCTAGCTAGAACTGAGGTCTCCCTCCAGTTGAGGTGGGTGAATCCTCCTCATCTTTACTCATTTTTCCTTTGGGTGTTAGCTGAATTTTGTTCTTAGGAATTCAACTATATATATATATACATATGTCTGGATGTTAATTCTGAGTATTTAGCTTATTATCTCAATGTAGCTAGGTTTTTAAGAACTTACATAAAGTGTGTGTGTGTGTTTCTTAATATCATTGATCTCTAGTATCTGTTGACACTCTGATAAGTTTCCTGAAATGTGTAACCTTTCAGTGAATAAAGTGTTGTTTTGATGCAGTTATGTGGTATACAGTGTTTAGTAGCCACGGTCACTTGGCTAGCTGTTCAGTGCCCAGTGTGTTACAGAGTCTGGGTTTCTGGGAGTATATTTAGAAAAGAAGAATGCCTTTTCTTTTCTTTCAAATGTGTTGGGCTCATTCTGTGGCCCCACAAGTGCCAGTGAAGCATTTTAGTCTACTTTATAAACCTTTAGATGGGTGAACATCTCTTTTGCCCTCTGGTAACAGGGAGAGGGGATGGGTGGTCACAGGGGCTATTTGAAACCAGAAGTTAACGCTGGCTGTTTAAGCACTTGGGCTTACTTGTCTCATATTTCCCAATGGAACAGTTCAAAATTCTTCTGATAGCCATTTTCTCTGGGAAGCTAAATATGTCAGAAATAGCTTTCTAAATCTGTTGTCTGTTTGTGCCTGGAATTTATTTAAGAAGAATAACGTCCCCTTCATCATATTCTTTAGTTAAAGGAAAGCTTGGAACAGTCAATAAGCGAACTGCGGAGTCAGCGTTTGCTGAGAAATTCAGGAGGGAGGAGTGTTTCTGTCACCAGTCTGAATGCAAGTGACCTCGACAGTGGCACTGTGGCAGGTAAACCCTTCACGTGTTCTAAAGCTTTTATTTTATTTCAAGAATACTTCTCAAGTACATATTGAATGCATTTAATCTTTAGAGGAATACAGTACACGCTAGGAGTTAGAAGATGCAGTTGTCAGGGGTAGTATAGTCATGTTTCAGAATTTATTCAAGGGTCCTTCATATTCAGTGTCTATTAGTTTTACTTTTCTTAGGCTTTGTAGACCACCTGGAGTTTTACCCAATAAAGCTTGGGTTTTAATTGGTACTAAAACATCAAAACAAATACACAAGTAAGATTTGCTATGTAATATACTTTTTGGATTACTAATCTTGTCCTAGTTCAGTAGTTTTTGAATTTATGATTATCAGCTACCTTGTACCAGCTGTTAAAAGCAGGTGAACTGACTGGGCATGGTGGCCTACACCTTTGGCTCTAGTACTCAGGAAGAAGAGGTAGGTGGATCTCTGTGAGTTTGAGGCTAGCCTGGTCCACATACTGAATTCCAGATGAGTTAGGGCCACATAGTAAGACACTCTTCTCTCAAAAAACAAAAGAGAAAGGAAAGCACAAAGCAGGAGAACTTTAGCGATGGTGTTCAGCTTGATGGCACTGGCTGGATTAAAAGTTATTAAGGGGTTGGAGAGATGGCTCAGGTTAAGGGCACCGACTGCTCTTACAGAGAACCCGGGTTCCATTCCCAGCATCTACATGGTTGCTAAGAACCATCTTTAACTCTCGTTCCAGGGGAATCTGATGCCTTTTTCTGACCTCCGAGGCATTGCACGACATGGGTGCACCAACCTACATGCAGATAGTACATTCATACACATAAAAAATAATAAAGAAAAAAATAATGAATAAAAAATTAAAAGTTATTAAAAAGCTTCTTTTAATTATAATATTTTTTCATATATCAGTGAAACTCATCTAAAAGTCTGCAGTGAAGGGAGGCGATTTGGTGAGATGAACATTAGTCCTCATTGTTTGTATTGCTGTTCGTCATCATAATAGTGATTAAAAATTGGACACTATCATTTTTATATGCAGACTGTTTTCAGGGCATTGCTTTGGTTTTAGATTAATTGATTTGATATTTACAAAATTCTGTCTTATTAGTCTCAAGTTAATATTTTACAGAGGCAAAAAGATTTTAAGTATTTAGCAATTATTATTAATATTTTTTTGTTTTTTTGAGACAGGGTCCTCCTGTAGCCCCAGCTAGCCTGGAATTCACTGTGTAGACCAGACTGGCCTTGAACTCACAGAGAGAGATCTGCCTGCCTCTGTCTCCCGAGTGCTGGAATTAAGGGCATGTACCACCATGCCCAGCACAATTATTTTTCAATATGAGAAAGTATGTTTCTTCTTTGGAAAGCATTAAAAATTGGAACTTTTGGCACATTCTATTTTCAGGCTAAGTTTGCTGTTTATTTTATCTACTTTGAGAACAAGACTAATACCTTTGTTGTGTAACGTTATGGCTAGAGCATGTAACTTGGGAAGTAGCCTAGGCTGCGGTCCCTCTGTCTCTGTGTCTGGGATGCATGTATAAAGTTAGGTTTTAGGTTGTTGTCATGCAGCACTGTTAACCCTCTCCTTTCCTCTGCACAGAGAGCCTCCGCTTTCCACCTCCCTCACCTTTTAAGGACTGTGAGGCACAGGGGATTAAACGGAACAGGTCCAGAGCTGGTGTTCGCTTTGTTCAGGAGACCGAGGACATGGTGCAGGTGCTTTGTAGCTGTAGTTTATACGTTTCACTTTTACGTTTGTATATAAATGGCTGACATTTGAATTTTATGGGCATATCTTAACTAAAAATTTGATTATCAGTAACTTTGTATTGACTTTTTTTCTTTTCCTTTTTTTGTCTTATGTTTTTGAGTTAGGGTCTCCCTTTAGCCCTAGCTGGCCTGGAACTTGCTATGTAGACCAGGCTGGCTTTGAACTCACAGATATCTTGCTGGCCCTGCCTCTTGAGTGCTGGGTTTAAAGGTATGTGCCACCTTTCCTGGTGACTTATTTTTTCTTTTAAAACCAGGTAAATTATTTTCAGTGTAAAAATATTTTGAGATTTCTTTCAAGGTTTTATTTTTATTTTTATTTATTTTTATTTTTTATTTATTTCTGTATGTGTATGAATGTACTGTCTGCATGCAGGTTTGTGCACCCGTGTTGTGCAATGCCGTGGAGGTCAGAAGAGGGTGTTGGATTCTCCTGGAACTGGAGTTCTCCTGGAATTGGAGTTTCAGACGGTTCTCAGCCGCCATGTGGGTGCTGGGGATTGAACCCGGGTCCTCTGTAAGAGCGGTCAGTGCTCTTAACCGCTAGGCCATCTCTCCAGCCCTCAAGGTTTTATTTTTTAGAGATTTATGTTCACAGAAAATTTCAGGACTTCCCAGTATACAGACATTCCTCATATTTCTCCTCCCCAACACTTCATCCTTATTGTCCTTAATACCAGAAAGAACAGTTCTTTCATTCCTGTTCAGAAATGTACATTTATTTTGAATTTCATTGTGGAGGATTGTATTTTGAAGATTTAAAAACGAGTTTAAGCCTGGCGTTGTGGCGCACACCTTTAATCCTAGCACTTGGGAGGCAGAGGCAGGCGGATCTTTGTGAGTTCAAGGCCAGCCTGGTCTACAGAGTGAGTTCCAGGACAGTTGGGGCTACAGGGAGACCCTGTCTCGAAAAGACCAAAAAAACCCAAAAAAACCAAAAAAACGAGTTTAGTTGGACATATTTAATGTACTTCCTCGTGATCCACTCTGGAAAACCCTGCTAAGTTAGTTGCTATTTTGCTAGAGTTTGAGCAAATATAAACAAATTAGTCCTTATTTTTAGGTCGATTTACTAATTGTTCCATTATTGGTATTTTTGAATTGTGGAGTAATTGGTAGAACTACTTTTTAGTAAGTAAGAAATTTGGTACTTTATGTGTTCCCTGAAGAGTTCTAAAGTGTTGTAATAGTTTTTATGAATATACTTATTTCTCTTCTTTAAATTAAAAAAATTATTTTATAAATACATGAGTGTTTTGCCTGCCTGTATATAAGTGCACCATGTGTATGCCATGCCTCTGGAGGCCAGAAGAGGGCATCAGATCCCCTAGAACTGGAGTTACCTGCCCTATGGATGCTGGGAACTGAACCCATGTCTTCTGCAAGTGCAGTGTTGTAGTTTGTCTACCATTGCTGTGACAAAACACTCTGACTGACACCAACTTGTGAAGGAAAGGGTTTATTCAGCTTACATCTCCTGGGTCACAGTTCATCACTCAGGGAGCCCAAGGCAGGAACTCAGGGTAGGAACCCGGAGGCAGGAGCTGGAGCACAAACCATGGAGGAACGCTGTCCACTGGCTTGCTTGCTCCTCTGGCTCATGCCCAGCCTGCCTTCTTATACCATACACAACTACCTGCCCAGGGTGGCACCACTCATTGTGGGCTGGGCCCTTCCACACTGCTTGGCCATCAAGACAATACTCCACAGATGTGGCCACAGGCCAATCCAATGGAGCCAATTCCCCAATTAAGGCCTCCCTCACACCCAGGGTGTCAAGTTGACACAAGCTATCCAGCACATGCAGCGAGTGCTCTTAACCACGGAGGCACTCTTTCGTCCCTCCCTTCCCTCCCTCCCTCCTCCCTCCCTCCCCCCTCCCTCTCTCTCTTCTCTTTTTTTTTTTTTTTTTTTTTTTTTTCCCTTTTTGGTACAGGGTCTCCCTTTAGTCCCAGCTGGCCTGGAGCTTGTTATGTAGACCAGGCTGGCCTTGAACTCACAGAGATCTGCCTGCCTCTGCCTCCTGAGTGCTGGGATTAAAGACATGTGCTACTATGCCTGGCTTCTCTGTTTCTTAAAAGAACCTGTAGAGCTGAAATTTTCCTTTTGTTGTCTTAGGTAGCTAAATGAATTGGAAAAAGGGTAGGTGCAGCTTTGCACCTTGGCGTCTTTATTTTGATAGTTTGTCTTAGGAAACAGACATGTAACTATAGCTGGCCGCAGCATAACATGAAACATGTGCTTTAGCCAACGTCCTGTAAGAATTTTTCCCTGACTGAATATTATCATTATTGTTATTATTTTATATTTTATTTGCATGTGTGTCAGTGCACCCGTGTCATGCAATGCCTTTGGAGGTCAAAAGGGGGCATCATGTTCCCCTGGAACTGTAGTTATAGATGGTCGTTAGGTGCCATGTGGGTGCTGGGAATCAAACTTAGGTCTTCTGTAAGAATAGCCAGTGCTTTTAACCTCTGAGCCATTTTTCCAGCCCTTGAATTATTTTTTGATAGATATAATTTGCTAGTGTAGACTGTATGATTAAACCCAGTGCAGAGAAGAATCTTAACATTATTCTTTTACTTTTCAGTTTCTTTATTTAGTTCTTCTGTTATTCGGAAAGTGCTTATGCTCAAAAACAGTGAACAAAGCCCTTTCCTTTTCATTGAGTTTATTTTCTGGATGGGGAATTAGATATTAATCAAATAAGTACATGAGTGATGAATTGGGGATGCATGCTAATGCAAAGAAATATGACATGTGACGTGCTACAAAGAAGGCTTGGTTGAATTGAGGTCTTTAAATGGATGGAGTCTTTTGAGATAGGACAGCTAGCTTGGTTAGAGGGAGGATAGCACCTGAGTGATTTCAAGAGGTCCCTGCATATGAAGTGCAGAGGGCTGAAGTCATGGGTGCCTTGGATGGAGCTCCAGAAAGACGGTGAAAAAATATCTCTCTGGCTCTCCTGTGGCGAGTAGAGCCACTGCAGACACGTGAATGAGGAGCCTGTATGCTAGTGTGAATTGATGGTTTTTCAGATTAGATATATTAGGGTGGAAATAGATCTAAAAGCTATTAAATGGATAAAATCAATAGGTCTTGAAGATCAGGTAGTTATATGGGGAAGGTAGGAAGGAGTGGGAAGGTGGTGTTAAAATGAGACCTTGGATTCTGATTTGCAGAATTGCAGCCATGACCCCCTGATGGCAAAATGGCGTGGATTCCTGTGTTCATCTGCTGCTCTACTTCTGCTCTCTTGTTCTGCCTTTAGCCCCATTTCTTAGGGTGGCCCTTAGTGGCTCCTGACTGCTGCATTCTTTCTCTACTACTTTTTTTTTGGTTTTTTTTTGTTTTTAATCTTTTTGAGACAGGGTCTCCCTATAGCTCCAGCTGGCCTGGAACTCGCTATGTAGACCAGGCTGGCCTTGAACTCACAGAGATCCTCCTGCCTCTGTCTCCCAAGTGCTGGGATTAAAGGTGTGCACTACCACGCTTTCCTCTCTACTATTCTTTTTTTTTTTTTTTCTATTTTTTTTTCTACTATTCTTTTATCTGTATGCATTAATACCCCACTGTACACTTGTAGTTGGTTTACATGATTTTCTCTTGTTAGATTGTGGTACACTGTATTCTTAGCAGATAGCATTTATTTATCAGTTCCTTCTTTCTGCAAGTATTTATTCCTTATTATAAATGTAGCACACACATGTGTAGGATATATATTTACAGGTGAAGGTATAACAATGAGCCTCAGCACCATGTATCCACCACCCAGGATAAGAAGTAACGCTTCTTTGGTACTTCCTTTTCCTCTGAGGAGAATGGGGAATCCTGACTTTTGTATTCTTTCTTTCTTTTCTTTCTTTTTTAGTTAAAAATTGATTTTATGTGTTTCAGTGTTTTGTCCATTTGTATGTAAGTGCACCCATGTCAGGTTTTGCGAACGAAAACCAGAAGAGGGCATGGATCCCATGGAACTGGAGTTTATGGATGATTGTTCACTGCTGTGTGGGTGCTGGGAATCAAACCCAGATCCTCTGCAAGAGGAGCCATTGCTCTTAGCCCCATGCCATCTCGCCAGCCCTGTTTCTTTGCTTTAGAAAAATCTTTACTGCATTTTATTTGGTGTTGCCTGCCTGTAAACTGCGTAGACCTTGGATACTATTGTATGTATGGTCACTTTGATCATTGCGTTTGCACTGCCGTGTGACTCTCCTTGTAGAATACTTGCCAGCTTATCTCTGTTCTACTCTTGATGGACTTTGGGGTTGAGTTTAATATTATCAGTGGGAGTATCAAGCTTTCTTGAACATGGTTCCTAGTGGGTGTCAGCAAGAGTTTCTGGGCAGCAGATGGGGCATGTGGGCTGATGAGATGAAGTTTTATTGTAACACAGCTGTGCTCATTAGCTTATGACTAGTTTTGCAGTATAGTAGCAGAGTTGACAGCAATGATAGAACTGCAGTTCTAAATATTTGCTTTTTCTAGGCTATGTAGGTAAAATATTATAGAGAATATTATGGTTAGTTCTCTATTTACCTTTTAAAATAGCTGTTATTTGAAAAACTTTTATAAATAACAGGTATTTATTGATTATTAATGACACTATAGAGTTTGGTTACTTTTGTGAAAGGCAGAGTTCTTGCCATTATTGATTGCTTATAGCTGAATGTGTTTTGTTCTCATAGCTTCATGCTTTTCATCAGTCCCTCCGAGACCTCAGCAGTGAACAAGTTCGCCTTGGAGATGATTTAAACAGGGAGCTTTCCAGAAGAAGCCGGTAAAAGTTGGAAAGGGGGCTTCCTGAGAGGCCGGTAAAAGTTGGAAAGGGGGCTTTCCTGAGAGGCATGGATTATTAAGAGAACAAATTAGCTTCTGTAATAGACATGCTTATATAGATTTTAAAATATTTTTATACCAATATTTTAAAATTTGTTTTATTTTACATGTGTACATGTGTACGTGTGCATGCAAGTGTGCATGTATGTGTGTGTGCACACGCGCGCACCTGTGGGGGTGTGTGTGTGAATATGAGCAGGGGCATGTGGAGGCCATAGGTGAAGCTCAGGTGTTGCTTCTCAGGAGACATCTGCCTTATTTTATTTTCTGCGTATGAGTGTTTGGCTTGCATGTGTGTAAGTTTAACACCTGTGTGCAGTGCCTTCAGAGGCTGGGAGAGGTTATTGTATCCCCAGGAACTGGATTTATGGATGATTGTGAGCCACCATGTAGGTTTCTGGGAATGGAACCTTGTCCTCTGTACGAGCAGCCAGTGCTTTTAACTTCTGAGTCATCTCTCTAGCATCTACCACCTTTTATTTTTATTTATTTTTGTCTTTTTGAGACAGGGTTCCCTTGTAGCCCCAGCTGGCCTGGACTTCATTATGTAGATAGACCAGGCTGGCCTTGAACTCACAAAGATCTGCCTGACTCCCCTCTGCTGGGATTAGAGGTATGTGCCACCATGCCTGGCCTGCCTTTTATTTTTAAAGATTTATTTTATTTTTATTTATCTGTGTGTAGTGTGTTTGTGTGTTTGTGTGTGTGTGTGTTTATGTAGTGAGTGTATCTGTATGTGTGTGTTTATGTGTATGCACACATATGCGTGGGTGTCCACAAAGGCTGGAAGAGAATATTGGATCACCTAGAATTGGAGTTACAGGCAGTTGTGAGATATTCGTGTGCTAGGAAGCAAACTCTGGTCCTCTGCAGAAGCAGCAAATGCTCTTAACCATTGAACCATCTCTTCAGCCCTGCATCTTGTTTTTGAAACGGTCTCACTGGAACCTGGGGTATACTGATCAGTCTAGAACGTCTGTCCAGCAGTCCCTAGGGATCCGCCTGTTTTCACCTGCCCAGTGCTAGGGGGACAAGTGTTGGCCACCATTCCTAGCTTTTTACATGAGTGCTGGGATCAAGCTCAGGTCTTCCTGCTGCATGGAAAGCACTTTGCAACTTTGCTATGTCCCTAAAATTTATTAACAGAACAGTGTAAACCCTTTGACTTTATAGCTAATGTAATTCACTGTTAGATAAGTAAATTTTGTGTTTCTAAAAACAGTTTTACTTAATATATTGCTGGTACTGTGATGAGATACATTGTGAGAGATCTTTTTTTTTTATTTTATTTATTTCTGTATGTGTATGAATGTACTGTCTGCATGCAAGTCTGTGCACCTGTGTCGTGCAATGCTGCGGAGGTCAGAAGAGGGTCTCGGATTCCCCTGGAACTGGAGTTCTCCTGGAATTGGAGTTTCAGACGGTTCTCGGCCGCCATATGGGTGCTGGGGATCGAACCCGGATCCTCTGTAAGAGCGGTCGGCACTCTTAACCGCTAGGCCATCTCTCCAGCCCGTGAGAGATCTTACAGAGAACTAAATGTACTTATATTTGGTGGAGACAGGCACAAGGCAGACATGGAGCTAGAGACTGACTGGCTCATGGACTAGACTGTGCTTAGATGACGGAAGGGACTAGATTGCATGTAGATCATAGAGGGGACCAGACTGCATGCATGGATAATCAAGTCAGAACTTGGAGGAAAATGTCATTTGACATGATAAATATCCCCAAAAGATAATGAGAAACTATAAAAAACAAAAGCTAAAAAAGTTCTGATCAGTTTTGAGGCTGAATCTCCTGTGAGCATGATGGAAGGTGACCACAAGAGCATCAGTCCACTGAAGAATAATGGACAAAGTGCATAATGAATTATGTCAAATTATGCAGCTAGCCAATAGAAGAACAACTGGTAATAAATGTACCATTATTAGAAAGGAGTTAGTAAGCTAAATGTTTCAACACAGTGAGTTGATTGGAAGTGTTTCATTGAAAATGATGAAGTATAGGCTGAGTAGTTAAGAATAGAAGGGGTTGTGCTTGGTTGCTAGTAGAGGGTACATCCAAAGAAAAGAGACTGTGTGAGAGGAAGACCTTTTCTTCTCAGTATTTCTGGACTTGGTGATTGTTCATGTAACTAACTTGGTGTTCAAGTAAGGATAGAGTTTGAATATACATTCGATTGTCATTTGATACAGAGGGTATGAGAGTAACTGGTTTGTTTACCTTGCTTTCCTTTAATTTTAAAATGAGAGCTGCCAGAGGGAGCCAGTGTGATGGTCATGTTAAAGCTGGACTCTGTGTGATGGTCATGTTAAAGCTGGACTCTGTGTGATGGTCATGTTAAAGCTGGACTCAGTGTGATGGTCATGTTAAAGCTGGACTCTGTGTGATGGTCATGTTAAAGCTGGACTCTGTGTGATGGTCATGTTAAAGCTGGACTCTGTGTGATGGTCATGTTAAAGCTGGACTCTGTGTGATGGTCATGTTAAAGCTGGACTCTGTGTGATGGTCATGTTAAAGCTGGACTCTGTGTGATGGTCATGTTAAAGCTGGACTCTGTGTGATGGTCATGTTAAAGCTGGACTCTGTGTGATGGTCATGTTAAAGCTGGACTCTGTGTGATGGTCATGTTAAAGCTGGACTCTGTGTGATGGTCATGTTAAAGCTGGACTCTGTGTGATGGTCATGTTAAAGCTGGACTCTGTGTGATGGTCATGTTAAAGCTGGACTCTGTGTGATGGTCATGTTAAAGCTGGACTCTATGTGATGGTCATGTTAAAGCTGGACTCTGTGTGATGGTCATGTTAAAGCTGGACTCTGTGTGATGGTCATGTTAAAGCTGGACTCTGTGTGATGGTCATGTTAAAGCTGGACTCTGTGTGATGGTCATGTTAAAGCTGGACTCTGTGTGATGGTCATGTTAAAGCTGGACTCTGTGTGATGGTCATGTTAAAGCTGGACTCTGTGTGATGGTCATGTTAAAGCTGGACTCTGTGTGATGGTCATGTTAAAGCTGGACTCTGTGTGATGGTCATGTTAAAGCTGGACTCTGTGTGATGGTCATGTTAAAGCTGGACTCTGTGTGATGGTCATGTTAAAGCTGGACTCTGTGTGATGGTCATGTTAAAGCTGGACTCTGTGTGATGGTCATGTTAAAGCTGGACTCTGTGTAATGGTCATGTTAAAGCTGGACTCTGTGTGATGGTCATGTTAAAGCTGGACTCAGTGTGATGGTCATGTTAAAGCTGGACTCTGTGTGATGGTCATGTTAAAGCTGGGCCCCAGCATAAGCTTTGTATAGAAATTTGCAGAAGTGTGCATTTTTTGGTCCTGTCCCTGATTCAGAAATTTTGATTCAGAAATTTTTGTGAGTCAGACCCAGCTTTCATATTTTTAAGCCCTCAGGAGAATTCAGTAGATTATTGTATAAGAATAATTACCCTGAACAGTTGGGGATTTAGCTCGGTGGTAGAGCACTTGGCCCAGGAAGCTCAAGGCCCTGGGTTTGGCCCCTGGCTCAAGCCACCACCACCACCACCACCATGATGGAAAATAGTTACTGTGCTTTCTTCTCAATATTAAACTTAAAATTTGTTTCTTTCTTTGCTTAGGTCGGATGCTGAAACAAAAAGGGCTTTGGAAGAATTGACTGAAAAACTTGAAGCCCAGAAACAGGATGGGGTGAGGATTCTTTATTTATGAGAAGTTGTGTTTTACAAGCTGTGGGTGTGGTGGTGCACACTTGTACTCCAGCACTTAGGAGGCTGAGGCAGCAGGATCATGAGTTTGAAGCCAGCTTGGACCATGTAGCTGGTTCAAACCAAATGGAACTCCCCAGACAAAAGTTTATTTCCACCTATATAGATAGATGAGAGGACAGTGGCTGGACTGGTCATAATCTAATGAATTTAGCAGAGTTTAACTTTGCCAAAAATATGTTCTTGTACCTCATAAAATGTTCCTGTATTCTATCAATTTAAGTTTGAAATATTATAGTAGTAGTAGGTTACAGGTAGAATTAACTTTTTTATTTGGAAACTTTAGGACCAATTTTTATTAGAGTTTGAAAGAAAAATCCTCAGGGCAGGCAAGGTGTGAATCTCAGCAGCTTTCCTGAGGAGGAGATGGAGGGAAAGGAATAAACCTGTACTCATTTAGAGCTGGCATGCAGAATGCAATTTTAATTTTTCTTTAGAAAACTATTAATAGAAATATTCACTGAATTATTAACAAAATGTTCAATTTAAGTTGAAATTTCTTCACTTCCCATATCTTCTATTTTTCCAAGGTAGGAAAGTTAGTACGATATTTTTATTTCTCCTAGGACATTTTATTCAAATTTAGTTTCTTAGCTTAAGCAGGTGATTTTTTTTCTTCAGTTGTTAATTCCTTTGTTTTTTTAAATTTTTTATTTATTTTTGTATGTGTATGAATATACTGTCTGCATGTAGGTTTGTGTACCTGTGTCGTGCAATGCCGCGGAGGTCAGAAGAGGGTCTCGGATTCCCCTGGAACTGGAGTTCTCCTGGAATTGGAGTTACAGATGGTTCTTAGTCGCCATGTGGATGCTGGGGATCGAACCTGGGTCCTCTGCAAGAGGAGTCAGTGCTCTTAACTGCTAGGCTATCTCTCCAGCCCTAGGCAGTTCCTTTGTATAGACAGGTTAAGTTCATTTCTAAGTTTGACCATAGTCGCTGTATGTGCAAGAGAGGGCTGTCCTCTATTTTCAAAGAGATGATTCAGTTCCTGCTTTTGCAGTGAAATGTGCCCATTTCATAGAAGGAAACACTTGGCTACATGAACCCACCTTTCTTCTCTGTCTGGTACTGATGTCTTTGTGAAGAGCCATAGGAAAATGAAGTCTTTATATCTGCCGCCTATTGATGTAAACAGAATTGTTACAGTTAGATTGAGGGGATATGGGAAGCTTGCTTTTTTTCACATAAAATTTCTGGATTTTCTCCAGGTATATCAAATGCTTCATCAATTTAAATTGTACCAACTTAAAAATATTTAAAGCATCAAGTACTTGAGTATAGGGATATGACTTGTGAGCATGTTTATAAAAGGTGTGTGTATAGACCAGAGGAGTGTCCCCTCTATTACTTTCTGCTTTATTCCCTTGAGACAGGGTCTCTTACTAATCCTGGTGCTTGCCATGTTTTTGGCTAGACTGACAGCCAGCGAGCCTCCGTCTTCCTGTGTCTCTCTGCTACACCTTGCTTTTTACATGGGTGTTGGGGATTGAAACTCAGGTTCTCATGTTTGCTCCATCTTCTTATGCAGTGACCCAGCTTCCCAGCCTCTATAAAAATGTTTTAATCCACATTCAGATATGTTCAGTATTCTGTTATTTCCTCATAGATCTAAGTAAGCTAAAGCTGTCACCACTTGCACTGTCCTGCTCTTATTTTTGAAATAGATCGTTGGGATGGTTTGAATTTGGGATTTACTAATACTAGCTTTTGTTAAATTTTATCTTCCTACATGATTAGATACCCAAAGTGAACAGTTCCCATTTAATTTGAATTATATCCGCATAACAATAAAACTGGCCAATGTTATCTTTATATATTCTAGGGTTTTGCTGTTTATTTAAAAGTGTAAGGACTAAAGAAAAATCAGTAGTGAGTGAAAGTCCTTGTAAGTCTGCAGTCTTTTGTTTCATCTTTGCCATGAAGCAGGGATTATTCCACATCAGAGTCAGCTGCAGTCACAAAACAGATGCCACACTCACTGCTGCTCATTGACTGCTGGTGTCTGCCACTCACCAGTGACTGAACCTGTCCCTTCATCAGGGCCAGCCTTTTACATTCATCCCCAAATCTGAGATAGCAACTGTACCTTGTCGAATTATATATCTGCCAGTTCTTTTTAAGCTGTTTCACAGTTGTATATTTTCTACAATTTGGTGTTAAACTTTTTCTCATATATAAGGTTTGAATAAAAGGCATCTTTATTTTTTTATTTTATTTTAATTTTAATTTTTTGGCTTTTTGAGACAGGGTTTCCCTGTAGCCCCAGCTGGCCTGGCCCTCCTTATGTAGACCAGGCTGGCCTTGATCTTGGTATCATAGACATTGCCCCCCCCCGCATTTCAAATCTTACTTGATATATAGTCCTGATTAAAAACACTAACAATTCAAAATTTAAAACAATGTTGTTGAATTTTAGCAAGTCTTCTGAAGGCCACATGGTACAAAGCTTAATTTAGATTTTGTGACTCACTTATTCCAGCTGAAGTCAACATTTACATTTTATAACTGTCTGACGTATTGTACTGTAGTTGTGAATTCATGATAATGTGCTGTCAGAGAAGATAGAGCTTTGTTATGTGAGTGTTAAATTTCTCAGAGGCTAAGGCTGTTCTCCCGCTCCAGACTTAGGTTTAAATAAAATTACCAAGTAGGTTCACTGTGGCTAATTTAAATATTGAATAAATATATAAAGTGGAAATAAACGACTGCCTCGGACTCCCACCAGCTTCTCTTTCTGTTGGTTGTCATAGTTAATCACATTTATTGTATATTATTCTGAGGCTCCAATTGTTCATCATACATTTTCTCAGTAAATAGAATATATCTTGGAAGTTTATGCAACACATTTTTCTTTGAGAGACAAATGTATTGGTTGCTGTCACATATGCCAAAATCTGACTTAATCCTTTGTGAATCGTAGGCTGTTTGGTTTGATTCCAACTGCCCATTAGAAAGGAGAAGTTATTATTTATAGGATGATATTATGGTAAGTATTCCTGTTAATACTTAATTATGATAATCAATGTTGTATAGCCATCATATCTTAGGGGGAATTTCAGTTTATTAGTTGTCTATTTTACCTTGTTATGTGGGAATTGAGACCATATTTTGATTATTCATGGGGAAAATTTTCAATTTAGTTTTCTGTAGGAGGATCCTTATTAAAAATGAAAATATAAAAGCTGGACAAGGTGGCGCATACCTTTAATCCCAACACTCAGGAGGCAGAGGCAGGTGGATCTCTGTGAGTTCAAGGCCAGCCTGGTCTACATTGTGAGATCCAGGCCAGCTAGGACTAAAGGGAGACTCTGTCCCCTGTCTCAAAAAGACCAAAAAAAAAAAGAAAGTGTAAACACAGATCCAGCTGTTTCTGAAGCAGTGTTATTAATGGTTACAACAGAAGGACAGATACCACATACTTATTTAGATGGTGTGCTAATTTCAGTCTCTTAGCTGTGAAAACACCATGGCCAAAAGCAATTTAGAGGAGGAAAGGATTTACTCTGCTTATATTTCCCTGTCATAGTCTATCAGGAACTCCATCAAGAAGAGGATTCTGGGTTCACTCCCAGGCTCATGCTTACCTAGCTTTCTTATGTAGCCCAAGTCTACTTGCAAGGGGATGGTGCTGCCTGCCCCCAGTCAATTAACAATCAAGACAGTTTCCTACAGATATTCTCACAGGCCAGTCTGATCTGGGAGATCTCTCAACTTAGACTCCCTTCTCAGGGGACTCCAGGCTGTCTTTTAATTTGACAGTAAAGCTAACTAGGACAGATGGATTTTTTTTACCATCAAATTCTAAGTTTGAGCTGTCAATATATTAAAAACTTAGAGCCTGGCATGGTGGTTCACACCTTTAATTCCAGCACTCAGGAGGTTGAGGCAGCAGGATCTCAATGAGATCAAGGCCGCCCTGTTCTACATAGTGAATTCCAGGCCAGCCAAGGCTACAGGGAGACTGTCCCAACCCCTCCACAAACAAAAAACAAAAATAAAACAAAACCAAAACCAAAACACGCCCCCAGAAACAACAAAACTCAAAACAAAACTCAAACCCACAAAACAAAACAAACAAGGAAACTCCGACTCTGAGCTCATGAGCAAAATGGCCAACTTGCTTTTGCTTTTGTCTCATCTTCTTTCATTAAATATTAACTTTAAACATGGTTTTATTTCTCATTCTTGATAATTTACTATTTGTATAGCTAAATATGGAATTTTAGGATTTTTTTGATGACAGTAATAAAAGTAATTGATATGGGACCCTGACAAAAATGATGACATTGCAAATATTTTTTCCTTAGGAGTTACATACAGAATAATGAACTAGTATCAATAAATTCTTTTATTAAAATTTTAAATTTTTATTTATATTATATGTACAAGTATTTTGCTGCATGCATGTATGTGCACCTGTGTTGTGCAGTCAGTGCCCTTGGAGGCCAGAAGAGGGTGTCAGATTCCCCTGGAATTGGAGTTTCAGACAGTTAGTTGTTAGCTGCTATGTGGGTGCTGGGAACTGAACCTGGATCCTCTGGAAGAGCAGCCAGTGCTGTAAACTGCTGAGTCATTTCTCTAGTCCCAGTAAATGCTTTTTTAAAAGTAAAAATGACTGGGAATTATTATCGAAAAGTCATAACTCTGTGAATTCACTATTAATCAGAGTCCATCCTTTCTAATTAGGACTCTGTTTTACATGCTCTTCAGTTTAGTCTTTTTCTGTCTTAGGAAATACCATGGCATTCCATTGACTGGTTCAAGCTGGTTATGTAGAATACAATGTAAATTTTCTTTCCACCATATTTCTAATATGTTGTAAAACAATGTCTTTTCAGTTTCTGAAACCCTGCTCTCCTGTCTACCTCCAATGCATCTATGTTCACTCTGCCGTCACTTTGTTTCCTTCTTGCCTCTGTTTCTTTCACTAGCTGAATTATTTTACAAGATTTATCATGTTGAGTTATTATCCTGGCTTTCAAAGCCCTAAGTGAGTTTCTTTCAAATGATATATTTATTTATTTATTTATTTATTTATTTATTTATTTACTGTGTGTGTATGTGTGTGTGTATGTGTGTGTATGTGTATGTGTGTTTGTGTGTATAGTGTATATGGAGGCCTGAAGAAGCCCTAGAACTGGAGTTTCAGGCAGTTATAAGGCACCTGACCTGGGTGCTGGGAACCAAACCTAGGTCCTGTGAAAGAGCAATACTCTCTCTTAACCACTGATCATCTTTCCAGCCCCCTAAGTATAATCCTTTGCTTTGTAGTTAATTGAGTTGTATAATTGTTCACAATTCAGTTTAGAACATTTCTACCACCTTATCAAGGTCCGTCTTGCATTCCTTGTAAAAAAAGAAAAGTCTCTTTGTATATATGTGTTTCTGAGTATGAGTGTGTGACAGCCATGGCACAAATGTGGAAGTCAGAGGGCGACCTCAGATACCAGTCATTGCCTTCTCTGTTGTTTGAGCCAGGATCTCCTGTTGCTCACCCCCTGCATGTCAGCTGGCTGGCCCACAAGCTTCTGAGGATTCTGTCTCTACCACCTATCTTCCCACAGGACTGCGGGATCATAGATGACCATCACTGTGTCGGCTTCATGTCAGCTCTAGAGATCTGCACTGTCACTTATGTTTGCACTGTGCCCACTAAACCATGTCTGCAGCCTATGAGTGGACCATTCTTGACTATGAAACAGAGATTTAGTAGCAAAAGAGTTTAAAAAAATTATTTATTTTATTTTAGTTAGATTTGTTTGCCTGGATGCCCAGATGTGCACTCCAGTAGACAGAAGAGGGCATTAGTCCCGAACTAGGTGGTACAGTTGAGCCAATGTGGGTGCTGAGATGCCAAACCTAGGCCTCTGTAAGAACGCCAGTGTTCTTAACCATCTTTTCAGTAGGAAAAGATTCTTTATAACAGGGATTTGCTTCTCCCTTCTTTTTTTTTTTTTTTTGTTTTTTTGTTTTTTTTTTTGTCTTTTCGAGACAGGTTTTTCCCTGTCACCCCAGCTGGTCTGGAGCTGCTATGGAGACACAGGCTGCGTAGTGTCGGGTGGTTACAGGTGTGTACCTCTGGGCCTGGCACGCTTCTTTTAAGTAATGCAGAATGTCTCCTATTCACCAGACATATACAGTTCAGTGTAAATTATTTTAGGGGAATATGTAAAATATATACAAAATGTGTTTGAATTTGTACATTTTGCTAAGGAAAATCTTGCTGTGTCAGAGAAGTTCTTTCAGTTTGTCTTTGATCCCAATTAAACATTTTTCAGTTTGCCTTTAGTGTTTGATCTTTTACAGCTTTTTATTTTAGTGCATCACAGTTGAAAAATTTGGCCAACTTATGTGAAGCCTTTTTGATGATCTGCTGCATGTACATGTCAAGGTCATGAATTGGATAATAAATGCAGTTGTTGGCAAACTGGTATTTTACTTTTGCATCACCAGAGGGCACTCTTTTCTAGTTAGTGTATTTATTTGAACTCTGAGCAGTTATATTGTTTGAAAAATATGAGTTCTCCCCTTCACCCCAATCACTGCCTTACATTCTATCCCGCCCCCTCTTCTGCAGATTTTTCCCTAGGCTTAAGAAAGGGGCTCATGTCGACGAGAGCACAACAGTTACTTTCTCTGGTGCTGTTGTCTTGGACTCTGGTCAGTTCTGGCTGTTTCCTTTCATGGGCTTGCAGTTTGTCCAGGAATAACCTTTCGATCCTACTAATGAAGCACAAGCAATTAGATATATAGGTATTTAAACAGTACTAATTGTTATGGTAGGTTACTTTGGTATAGACACAGATGTTTGGATGGTATGTTAATCCATGAATTACATTTTTTTCTGTTGAATATGACAGGGTCTTACTGTGGCTTATATCATTTCCTGACCATTAGAGGGTGTAAGCTTGTGGCAATATAGCCTGGATGCTCATTTGATCAACTTGATTGAATATACAAGGCCCCCTGCTGGATGGTGGGACCAAGGGGCTGTGTGGGCTTGGACACAACTGCTTGCAAATTGGTTTTACATGAAGGATGCTTGTACTCATAAATTATCACTTATTGCTAAAAAATGGAAAAAAAAACTGAGAGAAAGATGCAGGACAGTTATGGCAGAATGCATGATCTGGCATGGGGTGGGGTGGGGTGGGGGGAAGGGAAGGGGAAATATGCCTGAACTGAATTGGAAAATGATGTATGAAATACACAAAACATCAATAAAAAATAAAAAAAAAAGAAAAAAGAAAAATATGAGTTCTGTTGGTGGGACCTGGATGCAGATTATTTGAAGACTGATGATTTCTTTTTGTAAGTTTCAGTGAACTTTTTGCCTAGTGTTTTTATATGGTGTCATTGGAAAGGGCAGAATAAACAAGTCAGAATTCCTTATAAGCTTTAGGCTTAGTATATCTGCCATCTCATGTGTTCTCAGTTTTGTCTCCTGCTCACTCTTTAATGCCATTATTTCTCTGTTCATATTGAGGTTTCAAATCGAGTGGAGCGGCGGCTTCAGGAAATAGAGCGACAGATGCGCACAGAAAGAGAACTGGTGGAGAGACGTCAGGATCAGTTGGGGCTCATGTCCTTGAAGCTTCAGGAGGTTTGTAATGAGTACGTTACTGAGATGCAGATCTTGAATTTGGATTGTTATTTCATCATTGCAAAAATCATTATAATTCTGTGCTGGGATGTATCTCAGTTAGTAGACTGCTTGCTAGTACGTATGAGGCTCAGGGCTTTCTGCCCAGCACAGTATAAACTGGATGTGGTTGTACTCACCTATAATTCCAGCACTCAGAAGGTGGAGTCAGGAGTGGTGATAATTCCTTTGTTGTCACACATGACATTGTTACTCAACCACATAAGAAGTATAGCATCTTGGTTACACGTATGCTATGGTTTGTATTTGTTGTTTGTGTGGCGTTAGCAAGTGTATTTTAACCGTGCTCTGTTCTGTCGGTTCTAGTTTCCTCTGTAGATAATGGGAAGAATAATCTCTACTTAATGAGACTGGTAAGAGAATAAATGGGTCAATGCTGCTAGCACGCTATATAATATTTGGCATGTGAACACCAAATGTTAACCAAAAGGACATTTATTTGGGGCCTGGACCAGATGCCAGGGAACTATCAAACTCTGGTTGATTTTATAAATAAAGTTTTATTGGAGCCCAGCCATCCCTGTTTATTCAATATCATCGGATGTGTCTGTGACTCCGTGGCGGATCTGAGTAGTTGTGAAGGAGAGAGTCCTATTCACAACATTGGCAGCCTGGCCCCACAGAAGCTTGCCCACCTGTGTCTTAACTTATCAAACCAAGTCAAAATCAGAATGGTGTCCTTTGGATATTCATTCATCTTTATTTTGAAATTTCAGATTTACGATGTTATAATATTAAAAAGAGAACAAGGAATTTCTGTATAATCTTTTCCTGGATCTCCTCAATTTATTTTTTTAGACTTCTGTCAGTTTTTCTGATATAACCAAAATGTATGTATTTTTTGGAAACATTTTTTAGAAGGTTGAGGGATAATCTTTTTACCATTTTATTTTTGTTGTACATATTCACTTTAAAAAAATCAATGAATTTCTAGGCCAGGATCAGGTAAGTAAAGTGCCTTGATAAATAGTCTGTATTGTTTAGCCCCAAGGTATGCTGCAGACACAATCTGAAGTAATGTGGGAAATAACATCCTCCTAAAGACAGGCTTAGAAACGAATCCAGTAATAGATGTTTCCCATCTTTGGCAGCAGGTTGGCTCATCCCTGTCTGCTGGGTCATTATTCACAGAATATAGCCAGAAGACTAGGGTGCAAACTGTTCTGAACAAAACAAGCTACTCCACCTGTCGCCTCCATATGGGGTTACAATTCAGATTACCTGAATTCAAATGTTGACTTAGAACTTTCTATGATCATTCCCTTTCTGTATTAGTCACTTTTCTGTTACTGTGGTAAAACCACCATGACCAAAGGAACTTATAAAAGGAAGAGTTTATTTGAGCTTACGATTGATGGTTCCAGGGAATTAGAGTCCATCATGGAGGGGTGGCATTGTGGCAGAAGCTGGAGCAGAAAGCTGAGGTTCACATCTTCCAGTGAATACAGGAAGCAGAGAGAGAGCAACTGGAGACTGGCAAGACTTGTTGAACTCTCTAAGCCTGCCCCCAGTGATGTATATCCTCCAGGATGGCCACACCTTCTAAGACCTCCCAAAACAGCAACACCAACTGGGGACAAGATATCTGAATACTTGAAGCCTATGGGGGACATTCTCATTCAAACCACCAGACTTTCCAAAAGAGGATCACTGCCATTGGCAAGCTGGTTGCTCTTTAAGCCTATGTCAGATGCATGACACAAAGAGACTTGCTTGTTATGCACTGAAACCAGCATTAAGTCCAGTGTATGTTGATACACTTCCAAGTAAATTCCATTCTGATTTTGGAAGTTGGTTAGTTTTTTTCTGGCTATGGTATTGAAGCTCCTGCTTCCTGCAGTTTCCTTACTGGGGCTGACTTCAACCTTTGCTTCTCTTGCCTGGGCGCCATATTTATTTATATTGTAGGAACCTTCTCTTGTTACGTGCAGGTACAGCACAGTCCTGCTAAGGGAAGGGAAACAGTGGCCACCTGTGGTCACTGCTGGGGAACTGACCCCTTGAAGCAGAGGTCAGTTGGTCACTTTTGTAACCTGACCTGAGAGACTACTGTCCCTCTCAGGTCCTTAGCCTGGGAAGTGGAACGATTTCCAAACTGGGTGGCCATGGTAGCCCACCTGCCCAGAAACTACTGGCCTCTGGATAGGAATTTCAGGCTGAGGGCCAGTGGCCGATCTTCAGTTTACGCCCACTCACAATCCACTCCACAGGTTGGTGGCCTGATTAGTCTCCGTCCAACCCCATGCTAGCTTACCAGGTTAGTGATCTGATTGATCCCCATGTAATCCACTAGCCTCTGACGCTCAGAATCCAGGCCTGCTTTGGCCTGTAGATGTGCCAAATAACTAATCTGGGAACTCTGTGATGATGGTAATGGAGAATTCACTTTATTGCATGCTGCAAGTCATTTTTATAAGCAAAATGACATCATCTCTCAGAGCCAATCATAGATCCCAATCTCACGCCCCTATATGCTGCTGCCCTGCCTAGTGTCATGTGCCTGGCCATAAGTTGCTCCTTCTTGGTCCGGGGTCAGAGGAACCCCATGACTTCCACATTGTGCCCTGAGGGATGTTAGCTGAAAACTAGCCCCTAATTGAAACTGGATCCTCCCACAATATATATATCTTTTTGTCAGGGTCTTCCTGTAGCCTCAGTTGTCCTGGAACTCACTATGTAGACCAGGCTGGGCTTCAACTCACAGAGATCCACCTGCCTTTCTGCCTCCCACCTGCTGGGATTAAAGCCCCAGCAAGGAAATTTTTTATGTTTGATTTATCCTATATAGTTTCTTCTGTAGTCACAGCATAGTGATCAAAATGAGGTTGTTAAGATAAATACAATATTTTTACTTCATCTGTAGATTTTATGCAAGTTTTGTAAATTCTTTTCTGTGTAAGGTGGAAATCCAAGTTCACACAAGTGTTTATTTCTACAAGTTTTCTAGCTTTTATTGTTGATGACTTTGTAGATCCTAGCAATTTACAGAAGGCCTTTGATTTTGGGTTTATTGGAGTTCTTGGCAGGACACCCAGATAACTGGTGTTGTGTCCTTTCCAGAGTGCCACCTCGGAGGTCATGCTGTAGTGGGAACGAGCACTCAATGATGGGCTGGCCGCCAGGCCTCTCCATTATAGCAGTGCTGGTTTTCTTGTGTAATTGTTTGTTTTATGAAAAGACGAGAGGACCCTGCTTTTAAAATCATGTTTACCCATTAGTTTTGGTTGTGTTGTTAGTTTACATCTGAAACAGTTATTATTATACATTGGGACAAATGGTGATTTTAAAAAATTTGTCATTATTTTCTTCTGCATATATGGTATCCTATATCAAGGAAGAGCATTTTCTTTACCTATCATCACTCATTCTCTCTGTATGCCTTTGTCTCTTTCTATCTGTCCTAGTGAAGATTATTAGTTGATTATATTTCATTCCTATCATTAAAATTGATTTGTTGAAAAAATTGATTTGTTGAAATTCCTTTTAAGTATTTAATAGACCTATAAAGCATAAAAATGAGGAAAATAGGAGCCAGGGGATCTCCCGCCCCGAAACCTGAGGACCAGATCCTCAACTGACTTTGAGAAAACAAAAACCTTGGTTAATCTGGGCTAATAGTGTGGCCTTGAACATGTAAAAGGAAAGTATAACCAGAAATAAATAATTAGTAAGGACTGAGAAATTGTACTTCAGGTATAAAACTTGAGATCTTAGTAAAAAGACAAAAAGTAAAAAAAAAAAAAGCACAGTTGTTTTGCCTTCAATTCTTACTGGCAAGTGGAGCTCCTCTGTGGCTGCCACTGCTTTTGCCATCCTTCAAAGACATGAGACACAGCTTTTCAACCTTCCAATATGGACTGAAGACTCATGTCTCTCCAAGAATCCTCCAACCTTCAGTGCTAGATGGGGACTGCTGAGATATCCAGCTTGTGGACTGAGAAACTACTGAGGTTTCTGCCTCTTCAGAGTACAGACTGCCATTATTGGACTACCCAGGCTGTGTCACGGAGACCAGTACAGGAAGATCAAGACAGGATGTGGTGCTTACTGGACCTCATTTGGTGACCATGGATGGGAAGACCCCAGTGTGGAGCACAAGGGCAGGACTGAGGTTTGTTTGGGTTGCAAAGGAGGAGCCTTCAAACACTTCTTAAGGAAAACATGCATCTTTGCCTAATAAAGAAAAAAAAATTCCTTAAGATGAAGATGCTAAAACCCTATGATGTCATAATTTGATATATGCATATTTTGGAGGATACAAATTGGTTGGTGGAACGACAACAACAACAACAAAAAAAAAAAAAAAAAAAAAAGAGACTGGGTCAAAGAACTGACTAAAACGGTGAACTTCTGTCCAAAACAGTAAACTTCTGCATCGAAAATTTTAAATGAGACTGAGAAAAAGCTGAAAAACATGTTTTGCAGAAAGCATGAGCTCTGGAGGGGTGGGGTGGGGCAAGGAAGGGGGGGAATGGGTCCAGATTTGATTGGGAAATTTGTATGAAATGCACAAAGCTTCAATAAAATTGACTTTGAAAAAAACAATGAGAAATAAGAACAGCAAAGAATTAAAACAAATCAGAATTTTTCTCAGTTACACAGTGTTTTTTCCCTGAAAGTTTTAGAAATGTATATGCTTGTAGATCATTGATGTTTATCAATTGACAGTTCAAAGTTAGGAAAAAAGTGACTATACTGAAATTATAATGTAAGCTGAAAGAAAAATTTGCTTTGATTTCAAAAATTCCATTTTTCTCCATTTCATCCAGAAAGAGGCATGCCCTTGTTACTTAGTAATTACTTAGAGGATACTTTGTTGAATAATTAGATAGAACATGTGGATAGCTTTTTTTAAAGTCTTGATTTTTTTTTTTATATGTTTGTTTTGGAAGCATATTGCATCTGGTGAGTATAAGAATAGTACTGAAGTGACAATTGTTCTTTTTTGCAAGAGAAAATTAGAGACATTTTCCATACTTATTCTCTTTGCAGAATGCACAAAATTACAAAGAGAGAGGGGAGAGGAAGATCGCTTCCCACCCTTGTTTCCAGAAGCCAGAACCTGGGTATTTGCATTGTATTTGCTGATTTGACTAAAAGCTCATGAGCTGCGATTTGGATTCTACCTCTGACAATACAATAGGGAGTCCCGTTGATAAGAAATGTTTAATTTAGTATTTTGTCACTAATATAAGCAGTGACCTATATGTTTTTAAAAGGTGCATTTGGATTATAAACAGTGCAGTGGAAACTAGAAAAGATTAATTTAGGCTTTTTCCTGCTTCCAAGTTAAATGGCTTAGACTGTTCTGGAAAGGTCATGTTTAAGGAGAGAAAAAGCATTGCTTTTTTTTTTATCATATTAAAAATGCTTATGAAAATTCCTATATTGTATGATATTAGTCACTGGTGTGTGTTGTGTCTTCTTTGGTAAGAAGTTAACTTCATAGGTGGGTGTATGGGCCTGGACGCTGTACATTATGCTCTTTTGAATCTTTAAAGTATACATTTCAAAGAGTAAAAATTATGACTCTTAAAAGTTTTTAAGAAATTAGAATTCATTAAAAAAAAAATCCCAGGAGTTGGAGGTTTCTGAGTACAGCTGTATTGCAGGATGTCAGGCTGAGGGTGAGGCTTGCTGACACCTGATGCTTTTCAGTGGCAGGCACAGTCCTAAGGTCCAGTTAGTGAAAATCAGTGTTAACCACTAGAAATAGGTTGAAGGAAAGAAAGAAACCTTTTCTTGCTTAGAGTTCTGAAGGAATTGTTTGCTCTTTCTCTGTTGCTTTTTTCCTGGGGTCCTCAAGCACTGTGGATTGCATTTCTGCTTCAGCACATTCACTCATTCTGTGGAAACACAGGAATGCCAAGCGTTCCTTAGTGAGGACCTTCAGTGGCTTTAGATCCCGTACATTGTGCGTTAAACAGCCTTATTTCTGTGTCTCAAGCGTCTTCTCTTTGGGAGAGACGGCTTGTGTACATAGGCTGTGCAGTCATCCTTTCATCTATCTTTTTATGCTATGGGACCTATAACCATTAGTTTCTCTTTGTTGAACCAAATGCGTCTTAGTGACTTATTACAGTTAGGTTTAGAGAAGTGAGGGTATCCACAGTGGGGGCTAGTGCTGTGAAAGAAAGGCTTTCAGACTGTCAGCAGAACCACCTTCAAAGTTTTCTTCCCTGTTCAGTTTCATATTAATTGAATGCTATTTCTTCATCTTTGGTTGAATTATTTCAATGAAAAGTGAAGTTAATAATGGATGTACATTTGTGTGTGCTTTTCAGGGCATTTCATAGTACATTAAGTTGCTAGTTTCCCCCTTGATACAGGCAAATAATGTTACATGCTTACAGTGACCTCAAGTGATTCATGTCTGTTAACATTTAAAGATAATTTCATGGAGAATTCTTTGGAAGCAGGCAAGTGTTGGGTTCTTATTGATGGGAGAGTGGGCATACAGAAAGGAGAAATATTCAAGCCTCTGATGAAAAGGAAGTTGGGTTTATAGCTGGGCATGGTGGCGCACGCCTTTAATCCTAGCACTTGGGAGGCAGAAGCAGGCAGATCTTCGTGAGTTCAAGGCCAGCCTGGTCTACAGAGTGAGTTCTAGGACATCTGGGGCTACAAGAAGACCCTGTCTCAAAAAGACCAAAAAAAATAAATAAATAAATAAAAATAAAGGAAGTCGGGTTTATTTTGGGCATGGCAGCTGGCCTGCCTGTGTCGGGATCAGGATGACCAGCATTAGAATGGCTCCAGAGAGGCCGTTTTAAACCTAGACATTCAAGGAGTTCACAAGGAAGTGGGGGCGAAGAAATGGGGGGTAGGGGGTAGGAGGGTCTGCGGCTGGTTTCAGTAGGAGCATCTTGGGAGAAACCGGTGAGGCATGATTGCAGGGTGTTGCAGCAACTTCTCTCTGGATTACAGGAACGCAGTCCAGGGGACTTATTTCTCAGAACTTCTGCTTCAGTTGGCTTTCTGGAATTCCTGACTTAGGTGGGCTACCACCTTATAGCAAGGACATAGAGCCTAGGGCAGGTTAGGTCGATGAGGGACAAGCTCTGCACATGCATAATTCTCAGCATACTGGCTACTACAGATTTTGTAAAACCTAATGAAGAATTAGGCATTCATTTCTGCCCATAAATATAATTGTGTCCTTAGAAATGCTGAGTAAGGGGCTGGAGAGATGGCCTAGCGGTTAAGAGCGCCGACCACTCTTGCAGAGGACCCGGGTTCGATCCCCAGCACCCACATGGCGGCTGAGAACCGTCTGAAACTCCAACTCCAGGAGAACTCCAGCTCCAGGGGAATCCGACGCCCACTTCTGACCTCCGCGGCATTGCACGACACGGGTGCACAGACTTGCATGCAGACAATACATTCGTACACATACAGAAATAAATAAAATTAATAATAAAAAAAAAGAAATGCTGAGTAATATGGGTCCTTCACTTAAGAAAAGCTTTGGGTATTGCTCATTAATCTGTTTAGTTTGGACTCATTAAAGGGGAAGCTGCCATGGAGCCAAGATTGTTTTTTGTGTCTTTTTCTTAATATGTCCCTTAGCTTTTGGTGGGAAAGCAGTGGAGAGCCTAGTGAGGGAGAGTCTGGCTCCATTTGCCACCTTTCCTGTGCTTCATTTTGAGACCCTTCTGCTTTGCAGACATGGCGCTCTTTCTAAGGCTAGTAGAGGCTGGACACACCTTCACTTACTTTTCAAAGGTTGAGCTGCAAAACTGTTCTGGCAATTCACTTTACTCCTCCTCTTCTTTTTAAAGCTTGATGACATCTTTACATTTTATGTATGCTTATTTCATGGATAAGCTTTCCTTTCCCCCTTAAATTGTTAGATGTGTTTTAAATAATGCTTATCAAATCATCCTCACTCTGATCATTTCAGTAAAAGCCTCCTAAGCTTTCAGAAATACCAGTTGAATTTTCAGATAAAGGAGGGTTATAAAATCTAAATCCTACAGAAAGCAACAGTGCTTAGAGGATGCATCTTGGACATGAACTCTAGGATTAAGTCTCTCGTCCTTGGGATCCCCACTGGGTGTAACAGAAAGAGAGCAACACACGGAGGGTGAAGGGGCCCACAGATTACCAAGGGGCTGAAAGAACGGACTATGACAACAGGATGGCTGCAGCCCCGTGTGCACCAGTATGCGGTAGGGAGATGTGCGCAGCAAGGAGGGATCGTAGAGCAGTATTCTTTCTTAGAGGCAGAAACCAGTGTATGTAGTACTTGGCCTTATTTTTAGCACAGTAAAATACTTTGCATTTATTTCGTGTGTGCATTTGTATCTGTGCTTGTGGAGCTCAGAGGACGGCTTGTAGGAGTTGGTTCTCTCCTTCCACCATATGGGTTCTGAGGATCAGACTCAGGTTTTCAGGCTTGAGAGTAAGCACTGTTAGCTACTGAGCCATCTTGTTGGCATTTTTTAAAAAAGAGAAACCCTGAGCCGGGCGTGGTGGTGCACGCCTTTAATCTTAGCACTTGGGAGGCAGAGGCAGGCGGATCTTTGTGAGTTCAGGGCCAGCCTGGTCTACAGAGTGAGTTCCAGGACAGCTGGGACTACAGGGAGACCCTGTCTCAAAAAAAACAAAAAAAAAAAAAAACTAACAAAAAAAGAGAGAAACCCTTAGACTGTTTCTCTCCTTTTTTAAAATATTTCTTTAAATTTATTTTTTATTTTTTTATTCATTTATTTATGTGTATGAATGTACCGTCTGCATGTAGGTTTGTGTACCCATGTAGTGCAGTGCCATGGAGGTCAGAAGAGGGTGTCGGATTCCCCTGGAACTGGAGTTCTCCTGGAATTGGAGTTTCAGACGGCTCTCGGCCGCCATGTGGGTGCTGGGGATCAAACTCGGGTCCTCTGCAAGAGCAGTCGGTGCTCTTAACCGCTAGGCCATCTCTCCAGCCCCTTTTTCTCTCCTTTTTAAACATATGGCTATCATTCTCATTTCCCATCCTGGAGACTTGGAACAATAGACAATGGCTGGGTCTTCACACCTCAGTTAACCTAATTAAGATAATTCCCTAAGGGCATGCTCAGAGGCCCATCTCCTCAGTGATTCTAGATCTTATCAAATTGACAGTTGAGATGAACTACCTTTTGTGAACTTAACACTCAAATACACCACTTTAAATCTGCCCGTTTTTCAAAATCTCATGAATATTCTATAATACAGAAGACAATTCAACTTCAAAAGTCCACATAGTCTTTAACAATGTCAACAGTTTAAAAGTCCAAAGTCCACATGTCTCAGACTCAAGGCAGTCTCTTAACTGTGAGCACTTACATATAAAAAACAAAACAAAACAAAAAAACTACATACACCCAACATACAGTGGTACAGGATAAACATTACTATTCCAAAATGGAAGAATTGGGCCATAGCAAGGAACTGTCAGACCAAAACAAGACTGAAACCCAAGTCCTTCTGCTCGATGTCTGACATCTGGAGTTTGTGCTGAGATTGGCTGGGTTCCAAAATGCTTAGGTGGCTCCACCGTCTCCAGTGGACAGCTTCCTCAGTGGATGTCTCAGGGCCCTGGCATCTCCAGTATTGTGAAGTCTCCATTACAACACAGGTTTTACCTTCAGAGCTTTACACAGTGGCCTTTTAGGGCTTCCTTGTAAGGACCCTGCCCCTGCCACACATTGCCTGGCCTCCTCTTTCTCTGAAAGAGTGCAGCAGGACTCCATGACCCTCTCAGTCTTGCATCTTCCATACCTGTAAAACCAGTACCATGTGAATGGCCCTTTCAAATTCTGCTGCTAGCTGGAGATGTATCTTGGACCCCTTGGAACACAGCTCTGTTAGCTTCTGTGTACTGACCCTCCCTGGGCAGTTGCCTTTAGGGAGCAGGCAACTAATTCAATTTAGGCTTTTTTTTTCCTTCAAATGAATGTGAATCTTCACAAGATGGAGCTTTCAGTGGGTGGGGGTTGCACTCAGGACCTTTCCAATCATCCCAGTGTAGCATAAGACATTTCCCTTCAGTGGGGCTGATCTCTTTAACTGTTACGGCTACTTTGTGCCTGAATGCACTCCTGTCTTGAAATTGCCTCTGCTCTAACAGTCATCCATAACTCCAGTTCCAGGGGATGTGATGCCCACTTTTGGCCTCAGTGGGCATTGCATGACAGGGGTACACTTATATGCATACAGGCAAAATATTCATCTACATTAAATAAACATAAAATTTAAGGCTGGGCATGGGGGCTCGAGCCTTTAATCCCAGCACTCAGGAGGCAGAGGCAAGAGGATCTGTGTGAGTTCAAGGCCAGGATGGTCTACAGAGTTACTTCCAGGGTAGTTCGGGATACAGGGAGACCCTGACTCAAAAAGACGAAATAAATAAATATATAAATAAATAAATAAATAAATAAATAAATAAAATTTAAAAACAACAACAAAAAAGATACATCTTGGCTAAAAAAATCCAAGCTTGGAGAAAGCTGTTTTAATTAGGGACTGGAGTTTATTGTGCTATTTTTTCAATTTCTCTGTAAGATTGAAATTTTATCAATAAGTTACTTGGAGTTATTTTTTTTTTAACTTAGTTTTCACATAGATGATGCAACATGATCTTTTTTTATTTTATTTATTTTTATATTTGTATGAATGTACTGTCTGCATGTAGGTTTGTGCACCCGTGTCGTGCAATGCCGCGGAGGTCAGAAGAGGGTCTCGGATTCCCCTGGAACTGGAGTTCTCCTGGAATTGGAGTTACAGACGGTTCTTAGCCGCCATGTGGGTGCTGGGGATCGAACCCGGGTCCTCTGCAAGAGCGTCGGTGCTCTTAACCGCTAGGCTATCTCTCCAGCCCCTCGTCTACTATCTTTAAATTCAGCCTCACTCAAGTTCTCAATTTATGCCAGATGCTTGGCCTCTTTCCCAGGTCCCTATAGAGTCCTTGTTCTTCTCTGAAACATCCTGAGCTGGGCTTCTCCTTTATATTTTCCTCTCAGCATCCTGTCTTCCAAGCTTCCACCAGAATGCCCTAGTAACCTGTACTAACTGAATTTGAGGGGTTTTCTGGCCAAAGTTTCAAACTTCCACATTCTTCCAGCAAACCAATCCCTAAGCCAAGAGCTACTTGGTCAGATTTATCACTGCAGTGGCCCCACTTGTGTGTTACAGTTTTCTGTCCTTTTCCTATTGTGATAAAATGCCCTGATGAAAACAAAGGTTTTATTCTGGTTCACTCAATCACAGTAGGGAAATTACAGCAGTGATTTGAGGCAACTGGTCACCTTGCATCCACACTGAAGAAGCAGAGAACTTGAATGCCTGTGGTAAGCTTCCGTTCTCCTTTTTATACTGTCCAGGATCTCAGTCTAGAGAGTGGTGGCACTCACAGGTGGCAGGACTTACCAGTTCAACCTAATAAAGCTAACTCCCTCAGAAGCTTGTCTCCCAGGTGATTGTAGATTTCTCAATTGACAGTTGACCATCACAGTATCCTTTTATGTTTTTCTTTGTGCTTTTAAGGACAAATCACAAACATATATAGAATGTTGATAACATTTGCTTTTTTTTGGTCTTTTTGAGACAGGGTCTCCCTGTAGTCCCAGCTGTCCTGGAACTCACTCTGTAGACCAGGCTGGCCTTGAACTCACAAAGATCCGCCTGCCTCTGCCTCCCAAGTGCTAGGATTAAAGGTGTGTGCCACCACGCCCTGTGATAACATTTGCTTTTATAGGGGTATTTTGTATGCTTTTAATAAAATGAGATTATGGGGCTGGAGAGCACCGACTGCTCTTGCAGAGGACCCTGGACTTTTTTTTATACGTATGAGTGTACTGTCTGAATGTTGTGCAGTGCTGTGGAGGTCAGAAGAGGGTGTCAGATTCCCCCTGGAACTGGAGTTAGAGACAGTTCTCAGCTGCCATGTGGGTGCTGGGAATCCAACCTGGCTCCTCTGCAAGAGCAGTCGGTGCTCTTAACTGCTGGGCCATCTCTCCAGCCCCACCATTTCATTTCTTAACTCATTCTAGTAGTCTGTGCCTCTTGACTGAGGCATTCAGTCCATTGATATTTAAAGTTACTATTGAGAGCAGTATATTGCTTCCCATCATTTTGGTTTCTGATGCCTTCTTGTTCTAAGTTTGTATTTCCACAGTTATACCCTCATTAAGTACTTACTGTTGCTGCTTGGGTATGGTTGTTCCTTCTTTCTGCTCTTTATATTGCTTCAAGAATTCTCTGAAGGGCTGGTTTTCTGGACATGAATTCTTTCAGCCTATTTATGTCATGAAAGATTTTCCTTTCTTCTTGAACTATAATACATATTTTTTATTGGGTAAAGTATTCTGGGTTGGCATCTGTAGTCATTTAGAACTGGGAATACTTTGGTCCAAGCTCTTCTGACTTTCATCGTTTGAGTTGTGAAGTCAGCTATAATTCTGATGGGTTTTCCTTTATAAGTGACTTGTTTTTTCTTTTGAAGCTTTCAGCATTCTCTGTTTTGAAGATCTAGTGCTTTTACTATGATATGGCATGGGGAATTTCTTTTCTGGTCCTGTCTGTCTGGTGTTCTATGTGCTTCTTGTATTTGTATGGATATGTCTTTCCTTAATTGGGGGAAAATTCTTCCACAATCTTGTTGAAGTTCTGGTGAATACCATTATCCCGAGATTCTTCTCCTTCCTCTATGTCTATGATGCAAAAGTTTGGTCTTTTCATGGTGTCCCACAATTCTTGATTATTCCATTTTTCCATAATCTTTGCTTGAGTAGTCCAGTTCTTCTGTGTTGTCTTCCAGTCTTGATTTTCTACCTCATTCATTCTGTTACTGAGGCTTTCTCCCATCCTTTCCAGGTGGCTTAAGAGTGTTCCACTTCCCTTTTCATTTTAGCCTTCCTTGTCTGCAGTATTTCTGTATCTTTTGTGTAGTAATTCTGATTCATCATTATCTTCTTTTAGTTTATTCTTACCTTTTTTTAGTTCTTTGATTTGTTTGTGTGTTCTTTAAATTCCTTGAATTTATCATGTTAATGACAGTTCTTTTAAGATCTGTATCCTGGGTTACATCTAGGGGGTCCTCATTATAGGAGTCTTCTACAGGCCTGGTAGTATTTAGTGGAGACTTATTATTTGGGTTTTTCATGTTACTGTTTTTTTCATTGTGATTTTGGCATTTGGATTTCTTTTGTTGTTTGTGATTCTGGTATAAAACTCAGGTGTTTCTTTGAAGACTAACTTTGCTTGTATTCTTCAGGTGCCTTTGTTGTCTTCTTATTAGGTATGAAAGGCTGATGTTCTATGCTTCAGGTTCTCACTTTTGACTTTGTGCTGGAGACCAGCTAGTTCTTGCTTAGCTAGTCAGGAACTCCTCCAGAGGCCTAAGACAGATAACAGTGAGACAGGCTTGAACCTGGCACCACCAGGGGTCTGCCTTCCTGCTCTCTCTGGTTGGTTGCAAATGTCTGGATTTGGGTCCAGGGGCAGGGAAGTCGAGCCTGGACCTGAGGGATGGGCCCCAGGTGTTCCCTAGGTAGTAAGTGGGTAGGGAGTCTTGAACACTGCCGCCACTGTGCATCTGGGGACTCTCACCACTGAGTGGAAGTTATCCTTATACAGTCACTGGGGGAATTGAACTCGGTTCAACTCGGTTGTCTACCAACTCTCCAGGGCTGATTGTTAATGTCAGTATGATTTGCTAGTGTTTTCTTTAGTATTTTTATGTTTTCACTTATGGTTATCAGTTTTTAATCTTTTCCTCATGACTTTTATTCTGTTTTAAAAGATTATTCTATTTTATTTTTAGACTTGTACATAATTTTTCTTTAAACAAATTAGTACTTTAAATTTACCTCCAAATTAGTATTTGTTTTGTTATAACATTCTCTTACAATTATTTTTTTTCTAAATTCTTAATAATAATTTAAGATTTTCCTTTATAACTGTTAAGATTTTCCTTTATAACTTAGGACTTAGGAATGCTATTTTGGAATTTTCAGTCTATTTTTATACATTTTAAACTCTTTATTTTTAACTCTTTTGAAACTTCTTGACACTTCATTTTGACTTAGTTATATGATATTTTGCAAAGTATCATGGTTAAGTATTCCAGAATAAAGCAGTCACATTGACTTTCTGGCTTCTTTGGATACAGAATTTTACTGTGAATCTGAAAGATACACAGATACATATGTAAATTCTGTAGGTCCTGTTTGTGAATTTTATTCTGTTCCTATTTAATATATTTGGCTCCAATATTAGTGAGGCTTGTCAATTTCTCCCTGTGATTTGTCAGTTTTGCCTTTTCTTTAAAAAAAATTTTTTTTAATTTATTCTTTATGCGTATGAATGTACTGTCTGCATGCAGGTCTGTGCACCCGTGTCGTGCAATGCCGTGGAGGTCAGAAGAGGGTGTTGGATTCCCCTGGAACTGGAGTTAAAGACGGTTCTCAGCCACCATGTGGGTGCTGGGGATTGAACCTGTTCTAGTCTGTCTTCCATTGCTGTGACAAAACACTCTGACCGACACCAACTTGGGGAGGAAAGGGTTTATTCAGCTTACATCTCCTGGGTCACAGTTTATCACTCAGGGAGCCCAAGGCAGGAACTCAGGGCAGGAACCTGGAGGCAGGAGCTGAAGCACAGGCCATGGAGGAATGCTGTTCACTGGCTTGCTCTTCTGGCTCATGCCCAGCCCGCCTTCTTATATGGTACACAACAACCTGCCCAGGGTGGCAGCACTCATTGTGGGCTGGGCCCTCCCACACTGCT
>VZQC01010091.1:1470182-1509934 GCA_009823505.1 Rhizomys pruinosus
TGCCCCCCCCCACCAGAGCTCATGCTTTCTGCCAAACATGTTTTTCATCCTTTTTTCAGTCTCTTTTAAAATTTTCAATTCAGAAGTTTACTGTTTTGTGCAGTTCACCGTTTCAGTCAGTTCTTTGACCCAGTCGTTGTTGCTTCTTCCAATCTGTATCACTCCAAAATACGCACAAATGCATGCCACATATGACTTTTAGCATCTTCAGCTCATGATTTCTTTTTTTTTCTTTCTTTTTTTTTTTAATAGGCTAAAAGATGTCATGTTTAAAGGCTCCTCTTTGGCAAACTCAAATAACCATCAGTTCTGCCCTTGTGCTCCACACTGGGGTTTTCCCTTCCCATGGTCACCAAATGAGGTCCAGTAAGCACCACGTCCTGTCTTGATCTTCCTGTACTGGTCTCTGTGATACAGCCTGGGTAGTCTAATGGCAGTCTATACTCTGCAGAGGCTGAAATCCCAGTAGCTGCTCAGTCTACAAGCTGGGTATCTCAGCAGTCCCCAACTGGCACTGAAGGTTTGGAGGATTCTTGGAGAGACATGAGTCTTCAGTCCATACTGGAAGGTTGAAAAGCTGTGTCTCATGTCTTTGAAGGATGGCAAAAGCAATGCAGCCTCTGGGTAGCTGTACTTGCCAGTAAGACAGGCAAAACAACTGTGCTTTTTAAAAATTTTTAAATTTTTTTTAACTTTTTGTCTTTTTACTAAGATCTCAAGTTTTATTCCTGAAGTAAAGTTTGTTCAGTTATTTATTTTTTTAATTTATTTATTCTTGTATGTGTATGGATGTACTGTCTGCATGTAGGTTTGTGCACCTGTACCGTGCAGTGCCGCAGAGGTCAGAAGAGGGTGTTGGATTCCCCTGGAACTGGAGTTAAAGACGGTTCTGAGCCACCATGTTGGTGCTGGGGATGGAACCCAGGTCCTCTGCAAGAGCAGTCAGTGCTCTTAACCGCTAGGCCATCTCTCCAGCCCTCTATTTTCATTTAAAAAAAAAAACTTATTTATTTTTATTTTTATGTGTATGAGTGTATTACTTGCATGTATATAAGTGTACCCTTGTCATGCAGTGCCCTCGGAGGTCAGAAGAGGATGTTGGATCCCCTGAAACTGTAGTTAGCTGCCATGTGGATGCTGTCAGAGAATCCAGGTTCTCTGCAAAAACAGCCATTGCTCCAGTGCTCTTTACCTCTGAACCATCTCTCCAGCCCTGTATTTCCATTTTTAAATAGTTGTTCTAAAAAGTTTTGAGTGGTGTGTGTGTGTGTGTGTGTGTGTGTGTGTGTGTACAAGACCTCTGGCCTCTACATATGCACACACATGCACATATGTGGAGGCCAGAGGTCAACCTTAAATGTTTTTCTCAATCACAGTAAGAGGTAAAGTCTCTTACTGACCTTGAAGTGCACTGATTTGTTTCCATTGGTTCCCTAGCCAGCCCCAGCCAGAACCGTCTTGTCTCTGCATTCTCAGCAGTGGAGTTACGGGACCCTCTTGTCTCTGCGTTCTCAGCAGTGCACATACGGGACCCTCTTGTCTCTGCGTTCTCAGCAGCGGAGTTACGGGACCCTCTTGTCTCTGCGTTCTCAGCAGTGGAGTTACGGGACCCTCTTGTTTCTGCGTTCTCAGCAGTGCACATACGGGACCCTCTTGTCTCTGTCTTCTCAGCAGTGCAATTATGGGCGTGTGCTCCTGCACGTGGCTTTTTCTTATCACATGTAGGGTCATCTTGTGTGAACACTTAAGTGACTAAGCCATCGTTCCAGCCTTATTCTGAAAATTTGAACATATGTATTTATAAACCATTCAGTGAAACTTCCTTAAACAGTGGTTTCTTCTCTGTTGCAGCAGAATGTTATTTATTTTTAAATTTATTATTGTTATTAAACTATTTCCATACATCATACATCATTTCTCAATCGAATTTAGAGTCACTTCCCTTTCCATGCCCCCCACCCCTCCTGAGTTCCTGCACTCTGCCATATGTGTCTTGCATCTTTTTCCAAGTCTTTCCAAAGTTTTTTTTTTTCCTCAAAGCAGAGCCTTATTGTTTTGGGAGAACTTCACTATTTCAGTCCTTTCCCCTGGTTCTTTTGTTGTTCTCTCCAACTTGTATTGTTTCTCTCTCTCTCTCTCTCTCTCTCTCTCTCTCTCTCTCTCTCTCTCTCTCTCTCTCTCTTTCTTTCTTTCTTTCTTTCTTTCTTTCTTTCTTTCTTTCTTTCTTTCTTTCTTTCTTTCTTTCTTTCTTTCTTTCTTTTTTTCCTTTTTGCTAAAAGATGTCATGTTTTCCCCAAGGAAGTGCTTGAAGCTTCCTCCTTGGCAAGCCCAAACAACAGTCAGTCCTGCCTCTGTGCTGTGCTCCACACTGGGGTCCCTCCCACCTTGGTCACCCAAATGAGGTCCAGCAAGCATGAGTCCTGTCTTGATCTTCCTGCACTGGCCTCCATGACACAGCCTGGGTAGCCCAACAATGGCAGTCTACACTCTGAAGAGTCTGAAATCCAGTTCCGCTTTATGTCACTATCGTCACCTTCAGATAGGACTTTCCTATCCTTCCTCTTTCTAAAATTGTCTCCCTGTGCCACACTGCTCAGTATCATAGCATACTTATTTTATTGCACGAATATAAACTGCAATGACTGTTTCCTTATGCTGTCTTTTAAGTTTTCCTCTCTAGAATGTGCTTTCCTTTGATAGGAGCTTGGTCCCTCTTCTCTGTTTCTGGAACTTGAAATGCTGCGTTAATCATGTAGTAAGTAAACTATTCTGTCAACTGCAGAGTGAATGGATGTTATTTTCAAATGTAAGCGACCCCAAACTTTTTACTTAGGGGCTTTTCTGCCTTATGTTACAGTACTGCTCTCATTCTTCTAGAGAAGAAAGGGAGGGTGAACTTTTACTTTATTGAAGTTTAATATGTAGGAATTCAAATGATGTAAGTAGAATCCAACTAACAAGCCTTCTATAATTCAAGCACAATTATACTAAACTACCAGACAAGCAGTGTGATAATGTGGGGCTTTAGATAGCTGTTCTCTGAGTTTTCAATATAATGTCATGACCAGCAAACTGCTATGTCAAAATGTTCTTTATATAAAATCATGTTTAATTGTGCTTGAATTATAGAAGGCTGTGAATTCTCAAAGACCTTGCAGAAATAGTACTTCCAGAGTGAGATTTCTAAAATAATGATTTAATTCTGTGAATGTACATATAATGACAGTGCACAGACTTGTTTATTTGTCAACAGCAAATTTGAATGGGTTTTGTTTTAAGACATTGTCCAAATAATGGACAGAAAGCAGTCTTATAACATAGCCTAGGTGTATGCCCACTCTGCTGGGCTTTGGAATACAAATTTAATTAGCTATGGATATAGTTCTTTTTATTTTTTTCCCCCTGAATGTTTGTAAAGGCAAGATCTTTTAATTTAGAATTTTCATACAATTTCTATTCACAGTTTCCAATTTAGTTAAGAATTGTAGGATAAATGCTTTTACTAGAGAATTACTGCTTTTTTGGGCCACTAGTCGTCAGTATTGAACCATCAATGGTGACCAAGTAGGAATCGTTTCTTAAAGTTGCCAAACTTATTTGAAGACTGATTTGCTATAGAATATATGACCTAGTTCTTAGCATTTCTTGAAAGTGTCTTGGCAATAATATTTGCAATTAAAAGATGCCTAATGACTATTTACTATTTTAAAATTTGAAATTGAACTATATTGCTTCATAATTTGAAAAATAAAATGATGTATAGAGTATTCTGTATGAGACAGCCTCTGTGCTTAACACTGAAACTGTGGTTGCTGTGTGGGCTTGGTATTGCTTTGGTACTTTTATTCAGGGATTCCTCCCAGCTTTCCTTCTTTCTCCTGCTTTTCTTTCTCTGGATGCAGTAAGGTGGAAAAGGTAAGTTGACATGCGAGTTTATTCATGTATCCTTTATTCCTTGTCACTTTTCATGTTTCTGAGCTCTAAGGAACTATCCCAGAGACACTTCTAAATTTTTACCTGATGTGAACATTTTTTCTAATGTCATTTTCTTAACAATTACTGCCCCTTGACTTTGTTGTCCATTTACTTCTACTTAAAATAGTCTCTTTTTCCATCAGCTCATTTTTCCTTGATAGAAGGGTGTGTTTTACAGCGCTTATGACTTTTTGCATCTTAATTAATTCATATTACAAAGATCCCTGAATTCTTTTTCTAAATACAGAAATAAATGCTCATTACTTATTGTTCAAAAAAGGAGAGACAGGATACTTCTAAGGTATATTTGTCCACATTATGCTCAACCTTTAGAAGAATGTTTAGAGCCATAAGGTTATTTAGTCATTTGATGGACCAGTTGTAGTGGTAGTGAGAATGAAGTTTTATAGTTTGCTACTTGGGAGTGAGATTCCTGATGCCTTGCTGGCCATACTCTGTCTTGGATAGGAATCACATTATATCGATGATAGGATTCAAAACCACAGGGCTAGGGCAGATTCAGGGTCTTGGTACTGCTGCTTCTTGTTTTTCCCCCTTCTGGCCTGTGAATTTATTCAGACAGTTCTAGATCTTACCTTTTGGGGGTTTTCATCCAAATAAGGAGGTCACATGTTTCTTCTGTTATAGATGTATAATCATTTTGCCTGGTGATATGTGCCTTTAATCCCAGCACTCTGAAGGCAGAGGCAGGCAGATCTCTGTGAGATTAAGGACAGCCTGGTTTATATAGAGAGGACAGCCAGGGCTAAATAGTGAAACCCTGTCTTAAAAAAGTCATCTTGACAAATAATTTTACCTTTAAATGTTGAAAACTTTATGTGTTTCTTTTTGTCTATCTTTTGCTTTTCTCACATTCTTCACACCTTGTCAGCTCTGTTTTGAAAAATATTTTGTGAAAATTGTTTCTTCATCTCCTTTGCCGCTTTGTCTGTTGTCTCACTGTCCTGCTTATACTAATAATAAAGTACAGTAGGCCTCTGCCTCAGTTCTCACCTCTGTATTGTCTCCCACTGATATTTGGGTGATGTCACATGTTTCCTCCGAAATCTTCAGTGGCTCCTTTATCACACTTAGAGTGAAATCTGAGGCCTCCCCTCAGAGCCCTCTGGTCTGGTCTCCCGTTTCTTCTCCAGAATATCCTGTCTTTTAATTGTGACTAATTACACTGGCCTTGGGCCAGTGACATGACTCAGTACCTTTAGGTACTTGCTGCAAAGCTGGACAGCCTGAGTTTGATCTCAGGATCCACATGGTAGAAAGAGAGAACCAACTTCTGCAAGTTGTCCTCTGATCTACATGCATGTACTGTGGCACATGCACGCGCACGTAAATAAATGGATTTTCCAGTTACACCGGCTTTCTTACTATTCTGTGGACATACCAGGTACGCCCTGCTTTTGGACATTTGTACTTTATTTTATTTATTTATTTATTTATTTATTTATTTATTTATTTATTTATTAGTCTTTTTTGAGACAGGGTCTCCCTTTAGTTGCAGCTGGCCTGGTGCTCTCTCTGTAGACCAGGCTGGCCTTGAACTCACAGAGATCTGCTGGCCTCTGTTTCCTGAGTGCTGGGATTAAAGGTATGTACCACAAGATCTGGCCTAAATTGGTTCTTAGCTGCCATGTGGGTGCTGGGAATGGAACCCGATTCCTCTGCAAGAGCAGTCAATGCTCTTAACCACTGAGCCGTCTCTCCAGCCCTTAGAAAGTCTTTATTGACTATCCTAAGGGAATACCCTTCCTTCACTTCTGAGTTTGTTACACTGATTTTCTTTTTCCTTTATAACATCTTGTTCATTGTCTCTCATCTGTCTGTCTCCCTAACCAGATGCAGACTTTACAGAGGACAGGCCCTTCATATCTTTTGCTTCTTACTGTTTCTTTAGCAACAAGTTCAGTCCCTGAGGGTTTTGGTAATTGTTGAATGAAAGAATGACTGAGTGCTGCATTCTGTACACTCTGGACATTGCTGTTAAAATATTCATTTGGTCAGTGCTATCACATGCTACTATGTACCAGGTATGGTGCTGGCAGCAGGGGATTTGACATTACCTAAAATACTGTCATACCATTTGGGAACTCTCAGTTTTGTTGAGGAAGTAGAGGCTCATAATTATTATAAGGCGACCTTCCAGATTGCGATGGATTCTAGAGAAGTCGAGAGGAAAACTAGTTACCACTTTTAGGTCCTTGGGGTAGGGAAGTTTGTATTTGAGAGGTCACATTTTTGCTGAGATTTTGTTCTTTCAAACCAACTTAGGAAATGCTTCTGGGTGTGATTTTTGCCCCCTTGCTTGTTTGTTGCATGTTCAGCACTTTATAATAGCAGGCTGAAATGCTTGTTTACATTCTGACTGAGATGGTTTTAATTCACCCTTTTGCTTTTTATCTTACCATTTTGTGTTGTGCTAATTGTTTCCCCCTTTTGTTTGTTACCTATGGAATATTTTATTAGTTTTCTTTGCAGAGATGAAGCAAACACTGTTCTCGGAAAGGTTGTGAAAACCATTAATGTCTGCATGCTGATGAAAAGGAAATGGATGGAAAGCAGTGATTGACTATTATGGGATTTATTTTTCAGGTGTTTGAACACCATTTGGCACAGCTTGAAATCTGCAGGCCCACGACATATTCTTTAGTCTTCTTCCTTATCTTTCTCTTGATTTCCTTCATTTCTGGGCTCTTTATTCAACATCTGTTTTCTTTGTTTTTGGCTATGTCAGATGACACTAAAACAATTCTAACATTCTTTTTTTGCTCAATGTATATTTTTATTGAATTTTTGTACATTTCATACAATACATCTTAATCATGTTCTCTATCTGCCCCCCCTCCCCTGCACAGATTCATTAATTCTGTCATCTATATTAAGGTCTATTAAGTCAAGTTTGTGTACCCAGCTGTGTGAGTTCATCCACTGGAGCCTGTTCAGCTGTCTAGGGTCACTCCCTTAAAGAAGATCAATTCTCCCTCACTCAGCAGTGATCAGCTGCTAGTAGTTTCTTGGCTAAGGTTGGCACCTTTTGCTATTTCCTTAGTGCTATGCTGGTTTTTGTCTGATTGAGTTTTGCATGGGTCTTATGTATCTTGTCACCGTTGCTGTAAGTTCATATGAGCAAGTTCCCAGAGGCCTGGAAGACTCTGTCTCCTTATGATTATCTACCAGCCTTGCCTCTTAAATCCATCCAGGGACATCTCTTTGAAGTCTTTTCTGTACACTTTGGCTAGTTGTGGCTTTCTGTGTGCATTGTACTCTGGTGTATGAGAAAGCTCCACACTGGTGAGAGTTGAGAAATGCATTAGTATTCTCTCTACCCTTTGTTCTGCTATGTTCCATGAGCCTTATGCTTGGAGTTTCCATTGTAGATGTGTCACTTAGGGCTGGGCTTTTTCAGACATTTATTCTTTATGTGTGACCAGTTGTGGAACTTTGTAATAGTCTCCATATGTTGCAAGAAGCAACTTCTTTGATGAGTGGGGTGAATAGTATACTTGTCTGTAAATATAAGGATATGTATTTAGTGTACAGTAAGAAATTACATTTGTCTAGGGATGTTAACAGACTAACATTCTTTCAATGAAAAAATTTCCCCTGAAGCTTTTAGGAGGAAAGTTGCAAAAGATTTTGGAAACTGTTGAATCAACTTTTAATTGGTTTTTGAATTTTTATTCAGAGGAACTTTTTGGTGGTTCACAGATATTGTAGATACAGTCTCCATAAGCCATTGTAGTACTTGGAAGTCTGTATTAAAATGTCATTGATACTTCAGGAGCCCAGTATTTAATAATGCTAAAACAAAAGTTGAAAATTTGGAAATGTACTGTACATTCTAGGAGAAGTAGTGAACCAATTGTTAGCTTTTGAATTCCTTCGAAGGATGCAGCTTTATGAGATGATGTATAGTAAGTTGTCCCAAAATAGCTGGATACTCATTTCTATGTAATTAACACTTAAGTTATGTAGTCTTAGTTTTTTTCTTTTTTTAACTGTTTTTTTTTTTTTAATGTGTATGATTGTATTGCTTGCATGTGTGTTAAGTCCACTCATGTACAATGCCTGTGGAGGTCAGAAAAGGGCATAGGATTCACCCAGAACTGGAGTTAAGGAAGGTTGTTAGATTCCATGTGGGTTCTGGGAATCAAACAGCCAGTACTCATAACTGCTGAGCCATCTCTCCAGCCCCAGTTTTTTTCTATTTAGGGAAAGTATTACTCAAGGTTGTTAATTATTAAATGATTGTGGTGTACTTTCTACCCTGTCACCTCATTTCAAGTGTCTTTCTCCAAAATTCCATTCTGTGTATAACTTATAGCATATAGATTCCTCTTTCCTATTCTGGTTTTACTATTTGGTTCTTTTCCCTGCCTGACCAGTCTTCTGATTTTGTATGCTCTCAGTTTTGTTTTTTTTTAATTCCCTTTATTGTGACTTCACACTCTTTTCATTGCTTTTAAACATACCTCTTAACAATATTTTATTAAGTGCACAAGTGTATTGCCTACATGTAGGTAGGTGCAATGTTGTACAATGCCCATGGTGTACAATGTCCATGGTGGTCAGAAGAGGGTGTCGGATGCCCTGGAACTGGAGTTATAGATGGTTGTTAGCTGCCATGTGGGTGGTGGGACTCGAACCTGGGTTCTTTGCAAGAGCAGCCAGTGCTCTTAACTGCTGAGCCCTCTCTCCAGCCCCTAAACATACCTTTTCTTTAAGTGTATATTTAGGTGTTCTAGTAAAGTACCTCAGATTCTACGTGGAAATGTTGGCAGTTAAACTTGTCAAGAAATAATTATTGCTACTGAGTTGGATTTAGGGCTGATACATACTTTGTGATTATGGCACATATTACTAGATCTCAAAGTGTTTAAATGTATTTTGCTCTGGTACTTATTATGACTTACTTGTGTTGCCATTGTAAATTACACTAAATAAAGCTAGCAGGAGTCTGTGGCCTTCGTGCAGCACTGTGTGCAGATATGCATTCAGTGTTGCTAATGCTGTGATGAAAATGAATAATGTCTTCTGCCCTTGTTGACTGAACAGCTGCTTGACAATAGCCCGAGATTTTCTGTGTTCAGGACTTCTTCTTTCTTGAGTAGGAGTAATGTTTCTATCTACATTTTTCAGTGAATTTATGCTAGGCCATCTGTTTATAAAGTTCCTTTTCAATCATTATCAATTAATATTTATTGGGCAGCTACTGAGTGCATAATGATATTGTGCAAACAAAGACTACTCTGCTACAGATAGGTTTATTCATTGACTTGGTTCTGTTTTCTTTTCATTAGAAAGTAGTAAAAATCAAAACTTCCCAAATCCAAAGGCACAAAATAACATTCTCTAACTCTGAACAATGAAAGATGTTGTATCTTTACAGGGATTTTCTGTTCAAAGACAAAACTTGAGAAATTCTACTTTAAATTTCCACAATTATCTGTGATCTTCTGTTTGTCAACAATTCTAGCTCAGTGCTTCTGCATTTAGAAAGTCAAATGGAGTATCACATTGCTCTGGATTTCTAATAAAACCATGAATCTGTCTTTTGAGAAGAAAGTACCCAGATGAACACAGACTCTGCTAAGACCTTGCCTGTTGACTGTGAAGGAAATCCTGGAAAGTTTGCATGTTGGGCTCACATTTAACTTTACTTGCAAGATTTTTATTAAGTAAAAGATTGCATAAAAATACAATCTGTTCCAGTAAAAGCAGTGGCCTTTCAGGGAATAATACTTATTACCACTGTTGTTTTTGAATTAAAGAAGTTAAAAGACTTGTGTGACATTTCAGCATACCAACTTTTAAAGCAGTGATTAAGGTTTTGTTTTGCTGATGGCAAATTTATAAACATTAGAAGGATGAAATCCTGATGCTAGTCAGTAGGGTTTTTATTTTTGAGTTATTTTCATAGTCATGGTAGTGGAGTTTTGCTGACTCATCCCTGATCCCTAGCCTAGTGAGTTTTCCATGTGGCCTTTGGCTGAGGTTTTGGGTAAAGATTACAGCCATGGACACAGTGAGGGAAATTGGTGCTCTTGGTGATTGAACCCATGACCTTGTTTGGCCTTATTGGATCCAGGTGCCCTAAAGAGTAACAGACTCCATCAGCACATGTTTAATGGAGCTGAGAAGTTTGCTCATTCTTGAAAGAAAATGAGTCAGAATTAGTTCTGGTATATTCTACCACAATATTCCTTATAAGATCACTTGGATTTCTGAAATAATAAACACCTATTACATAAGAAGAGGAAATACAAAGATGACATGCAGGCCCCTACTCAGAGCAAGACTTTGGGCTTTATGTTTGAAAACCTTAGGGATCTTTAAGAAACTTTTTTTTCTTTTTTTTGGTCTTTTTGAGTCAGGGTTTCCTCGCTGTAGCCCCAACTGGCCTGGAACTCGCTATATAGACCAGGCTGGTCTTGTACTCACAGAGCTCCACCTGCCTCTGCCTCCTGAGTTCTGGGATTAAAGGTATGTGCCACCATGCCTGGCAAGAAGCATTTTTAAGGATTATAATTACTGTAGGAAATGTCAGATAGTGCTACCCATTCAATCAGCAAGGTTATGTCTTGTGACTCATGTGCTTAACACTGACATCAGGAAAATGCACACGTTGAAAGCTTTCTCCTTACATGGGAATCTCTCAGAGCAGAGGGGTGCTACCAGAGCATCTGTATTGCTTTATTGCTTTCCCTGTGACTTGCATTGTGCAGCTCTACTTTAACTTACTAAACAGTTCTCTTTGTATTAGCTGTAGCTTTTTAGGTAGAATTTTCTTTTCTTAGTCATAGCTGCAAAATAAATTTCTTTTAAAAGCAATTTTAGTAAAATCCACCTATTTTCAGTTAGTTTAGGGATTTGGAATATGAATGTATTTTTTTTTTTTTTTTTATTTTTTAAATTTTGTTTTTGTTGGCACAGGTCATCTTCAACTCGGTGACCTTAAAGGCTAAAATTTTCCATGACTTTAGCTAGTTCTCATGGGGGAGCAAACTCTCACTCGATTTAGGCAAAAAAATCATTTAGAAATTCATAGAACTTGAAAGAAATAATATCCACATTGATTTAAATATGTCATAGTATTTCCAAAGCAACAAAATCCTGCTCTATCATGCCTGTCTTCCTTTCCAAAACGTGCATTGGCCGTTTGATATTAGACGGATTTGGAGTTGTATTTAGAAAGAATTTTGGAGCTAGCCACCAGATTTCCTTCCTTAAAGAAAGTTCAGTTAAAATTTCCATTAAAGTATTTTTAAAATGCTGTGTATTTAATAAAGCTTTTGTTTGAATTGTGATAAAAACAAATGTCCTTAAAGCTGTTAAAATTTGTAACATGCATAAATATAAACTTGTAACTTCAGTTGACATATTGTGTAATCTGATTTGGATCATAATCTTATATTCTGGGACACTTTAAATATTTGTCTTATAACTTTTTTTTTCTATACTTACATGGAAAATTTAAATGTAAAAATATAGGAAGAACAACTATTTTCTAGTTCCCATTGATTTATCTTCTTCCTTCTTTATTATTACTGGCAGAAAAATTCTGACAGTTTGCACCTTCCAGTGTAATGATTCTTATATTACAAGCACAGGCTTGTTTTTCTGTAGTTTTGCAGATTTACGAATGATTCACCTCTGTTCTTGCCCTAAGACCCAAGGTATGCTTTGTGGCACTGCTGAGGATGAGCCAGGATGCTCAATGTTCTGATTTTTCTCTGGGACTTTCAGAGGTCCATGTGAGGGTTAACAAGTGATCTTTAGTTTATTCTAGTGACATCATTGTAACCAAGTTTTCTGGTCCATTTGCAACAGGCAGAAAGAGCCTGTAATTTCCATTTGTTCCATGTATTTGAATGTGTTATCTGTTAGAGCTGCTTGATGAAAAAGTTTATTGTCTAAGGTGCAGGAGTTTCTGTGGTTTAGATGAGGGATCTATACACATTTTCATTTCCCTTCCCTCCTCACACTAAAAGGAAAGGTTGCATGTTTTTTAATCTGTAACAGTAAGAGTTTAGAATGATCTGCCTCTAAAGAGTGGCAGTAGTACAATATGTAGTATGTTTATCTTTTTTTTTAATTTTATTTTTATATGCGTATGAATGTAGTGTCTGCATGTAGGTCTGTGCACCCGTGTCGTCAACGCCGTCGAGGTCAGAAGAGGGTCTCGGATTCCCCTGGAACTGGAGTTCTCCTGGAATTGGAGTTACAGACCGTTCTTAGCCGCCATGTGGGTGCCGGGGATCGAACCCAGGTCCTCTGCAAGAGCGGTCGGTGCTCTTAACTGCTAGGCTATCTCTCCAGCCCCTGTTTTATCTTTTTAATGGAAATAGAAATACTTAAGGAAAAAAAAAATTGTTGTTATTAAAGATTTAAATGTGCCCCAGGGGCCTCTATTAAAGCTCTGTGTTGTTTCTGTGATCTTAAAACTGTAAAAGATAATATGAATTCTAGAGTAGGGCACGTGACAGCTTTATAGTTAAGCTGCTCTAAGGAAAAAATAAGCTTAAAAGGGCAAAACAACATAGTAATAGAAATTCATTGGCATGTGATGTTTTCTCTCCTTTTAGAACTGCTTTTACTGGGTCAGTTTTAATATAGCTCTGAGTTGCTTGATCTCAGTCAAATGGAAACACGATTCAGTGTAGGCTTATCCCCTTCAGAAAGGTAGCAAATGAGTTAAAGCTGTTAGTGCTTAAAGAAATAGCTTGAAATTTGATTCACTTTATTTATAGGGTGTTTCTTTTTTTTTTTTTTATTTTATTTATTTCTGTATGTGTATGAATGTACTGTCTGCATGCAAGTCTGTGCACCGTGTCATGCAACGCCGCGGAGGTCAGAAGAGGGTCTCGAATTCCCCTGGAACTGGAGTTCTCCTGGAATTGGAGCTTCAGATGGTTCTCAGCCGCCATGAGGGTGCTGGGGATCGAACCCGAGTCCTCTGTAAGATCGGTCGGCGCTCTTAACCGCTAGGCCATCTCTCCAGCCCCAGGGTGTTTCTTTTTGAGAATTCATCTGTTTTTAGAAGTTTAAAGTGCTTCAGTCTATAGTTAATGGTATAGATTTTCCCATAATTTGTTTTGAACTAGATAATTTAGACAAATTGGCTAATACTCCAGGCAGGAATATTGTACTTGTGCTGATGTGGCTCCTGTTTGTGGTCTTCGGAAGGCAGAGATGTTGCTGACAGCAGAAGCACAACAGCTGCTTTGGATCACTCCTCAGTGCCTCTTTTTGCTTTTCTTACTGAAATAATAAGATTTAAGGATCCCATTGACTAACATTTCCAAGATTTAGGTATCCTTAGAGTACAAGAGAAATTAAAAAAGACAACGTCAAAGTTTCAGTAAGTAAGCTATAGCAGAAAAGTGTATTGTTTTTGAAGTGATATTATAAAGACATGATCAGGTGTCGAAAGGAGCAGCACAAGATTATTTTAGTATGTTCCTATGTATTGAAGAGAATTAGAGGTTCTTCATTAAATATGTTCATGTGGAAATTTGAGTTCAAAAAAGCAGCTTACTTTCACAAGATTTAAGTTTGTATATTTCTATTGCTAGAAAACAATTTGATTAAACTTCAGCATATTGATTTTTTACTGAATACCAAGTAAAAGGATTAACATTCATGTTAATTATGAAACATGAAGAGTGAAATAAATATCTAAAGTATGAGAATGAAGATAGCTACTTATAGTATTGCCTGGAATGGGAGGGTTCTTTTATTTAGAAGGTGGGGAACTTGGGTCTTAGGTACAGTTATGAGTTTACGTATTCCAAGTTGATACCTGGAACAGAGGCAGATGGCTCTGCATAACTAAGAGGGAGATTTTTGAAGGCTTTGCAACAGCTCTTAGGTGCCACAGAGAACCTGACATGGAGACTTGGCAAGACGTAAGGGAACAGAGAAGAAGGTGAAGTCCTGGTGTGTGGAATAACTCAGGAGAATTCAGGAAAAAGACCTGTTTGATGGAGATTTGACAAGTATTTTCTGTCCATTTATTTATAGAGTTTTGCATTAATTCTGGGTCATTAATATTTTTGGTGTGAGCACCTCATTTGGGGGTATAGGTAAAGAGGTTCATTTTACTAACTGGTGGGCACAGCCTGTGAGTGAACTTATTAGGAATCTGGATCACATTAGGCTGTGTGTTCTGATGCTGAAATTTGGGGTGAATTTTGGAATACCATGTGCCTCAGTTTTGGTGTACCAGTTTTGGAGAAGACTTTTTGAAGGATATGAAAAAACTCTGAGAGATCTTTGCAGTTCTTTTGTGAACGTTACACCACTACAAAGAAAAATATTTAAATTAAGGAATTCTTTGCCTTATTTAAATGAAAGAATAAAATGATTTCACCAAACAGGGAAAGGTCAAAAGTAAATATTTGTTTTTCACCATCACTACACTATTAGAAGTTTTTCAAGAAAGATAACTTGATGTTTGAAAGAATATGGTGGTTAAGAAACAGGGGCAAAGGGCTGGTGAGAAAAGACTTCGTGTGTGGCTCTTCCAGAGGACTGGAGTTCCAGTCCCAGCTCCCAATTTCCTGTAACCCCAGTCCCAAGGGATTTAACATTCTCTTCTGGCTTCTTCAGGTACCTGTGCTCACACGCACAAACCCACATTCACACACACACACACACACACACACACACACAATTAAAAATGAAATAAATTAAAAAAGAAAGATGAGAGGAATTTGGGAAGGTTTCTGATACAGAAAGGAGCTAGTTGACCAACCATGAAGTGAAGCTGGTCAGATTATAGAGGGGAATACAGTGGCATGTATTTGCCACCTAAAATGTGCCAAGTACTGTCTCAAAAATAAAATGTAACCTTGACAGACACATTCTTGGATCTTCTGAAACTCTCACCATAAGGAAATGACAGCTTTTCTATTCCTTGTTGGAAGTGTAAGCCTTTTGATAAATGAGGATTGTTTTGAAATAAATAAAATCTTGAGCGATTATTTAAATGTCTTTTAAAATGCATCTAAATATGTATATGTCTAAATTAAAATAATTTTAGTGTGTGTGATCAAAATAAAGTAAACAAACATTTAGGAATTGCTTACATGACTTTCTTGTTTTTCCAGTGTTAAATGTTATGATTTTTAAAATTTAAGTTTTGGAAATCATAGGAAAGGGAAGAAATGGATTAATTCCAGATGGTAAGCTGGAAACATTTCTTCACTGGAAAAATTTTGGGAGTTTAAGTTTTTACATAAATTAAACTCAGAGTTGCAGCCTGAGGTCAACTCAAGTTTGTAAAGCTCAGCCCATGGTGACTCCCACTTCCCTGTATCAGTAAGGGGAGGCCGGGAGGAGGCATTGGGAAAACCGAGAGCTGAAGACAGCCATGTTGGAGGGTCGTGCTACCTTAGCCCCACTCATTATAGTTGCTGCGGATTGTGAACTAGGCTTTAGAGGGGAATGCTTGTGCTTGGAACAGTCTGGTTTATTTGAAGTCGTTTATCCCTCCTCCTCTGTTCATTTTGTGGCTTCAAATGACCTCACCTGGTCTGGACAAACTTTCACTGCAGACTCATCTTCTGCTCAGGAAGTTTAGATCCAGAAGTGGAGAAGTTATCTTTGGATAAAACTTGTCAGTTGCTTGAAGAAGTTTTTTCCTAATCATTCCCTTTATGCAAAAGCCATGCCATTTTCTAGTTCAGTTAAGTATTAACAAGAAAGACAAATGATTAAATTTTATTCATGTGGCAAGTTAGAATGAGGATGTTGTGGAATGAGATGGTTTAGGATTTTATTGGAACATTGATTAAAAATGTATGGGAGGAGCTGGGGATAGATATAAAATATTTTATGGAGACAGACAGTTGTCAAAGAATAAAAAATATTTAAAAACGTAGCATCTAAACAGTTTTTTTATTTTTTTTTAGTATTTTTATTGATTCTTTGAGACTTTCTCAGAACCACTCCTCCATCTCCACCCCACTGTTAGCCTCCTGATTTCATGTACTCTATTACAGTTTCTCTTTTTTTACAGGATATTTTCATTGAAATTTTGTGCATTTCATAGAATAACATCTTAATCATATTTAGACTCCCTTGCCTATCTGCACCCTTCCATAGCCCCCCCCCCCACTGGATTTCATGCCATATATGCTAAGGCCTATTGAGTCCAGTTTGTGTCCCCAGATGTCCCTTGGTGTGAGTTCATCTAATGGGGCCTGTTCAGCTTTATACATATGTCACTTAGGGCTGGGCATCTCATAGACATATATTCTATGTGTTTGACCAGTTGTGGAACAATGTAGTAGTCACTATTTGTTGCAAAAATAAACTTCTTTAATGAGTGGCAAGAGGTACACCTGTCTGTAAATGTGAGGATGCATATTTAGAATATGGTAAGAAGTTACATTGGTCTAGGAATGTGGCAAAACTAGGTTTTCCCCTAGAATCTATTACCTTTCTAGTCATGTGTATTACATGTAAGTTCCCTCCCACTGAATGGGCCTTAATTGCAGTCATACCTCCAAGATAAAAGTGCCACTACCATACCAGTAGTGATAGTTTGGTGGGCCAGCCATTGTTGTTGTTGGGTTTTTTTTTTTTTTTTTTTTGGTATTTTTTTGAGATAGGGTCTCCCTTTAGTCCCAGCTATCCTGGAGCATGCTCTGTAGACCAGGCTGGCCTTGACAGAGATCTGCCTCCTCTGCCTCCGGAGTGCTGGGATTAAAGGCATGCGCCACCATGCCTGGCTTGTTGTTTATTAGGCTTTACAAATGGGTAATTGAAGTCAGTGTGATCTCATAGTGAGTTCCAGGCCAGCTGGGGCTACAGGGAGACCTGTCTCAAGCAATAACAACAACAACAGCAATAACAAGTTATAGTATTTAGTAGTCATGTGATCAGCTCAGTTTTTTAGACATAACACCAAACACTACCCAAACATAAGTTTTCTCTCTTGACAACTTGCTATCATGAGAGCTAGGAATGAGGAGGTGCTATATAGCTAAAGGAGCTCATTTCTTGGGTGAGGGTCATCAGTGTTTCATATATTTATATATTAGTAGCTTCCAACATGGTACCCAGCACACATTAAGTAGATTCAGGATCTATTTGAATATGTAAGGCAATGAAGTTGATCATGCTAGTATATTCACATCAAAGTAGATTTTTAGCATATTTTATTGTTTACCTAACTTGGTTTTTCTGTCAATGAAGTTGGAAAAGATTTTAACAGTTTGGATTGCCTCAAGTTGTTTATCCTGCGTGTATACCTTACTAAATATAAGTACTAAAATGATCCAAATTTTTCTTTATATGAATAGAATGTCTTTTTGTTAAGAATGGCTGCTTTAAGTATAACTTCTTTCCCATTAAATTTAATTTTCTTTTTTAAATTTTTATTTATTTATTTTTTTTTAATTTTTTTTTCTTTATTTCAGTATGTGTATGAATGTTTTGTCTGCATGCAGGTGTGTGCACCCGTGTCGTGCAACGCCGCGGAGGTCAGAAGAGGGTGTCGGATTCCCCTGGAGCTGGAGTTCTCCTGGAATTGGAGTTTCAGACGGTTCTCGGCCGCCATGTGGGTGCTGGGGATCGAACCCGGGTCCTCTGTAAGAGCAGTCGGTGCTCTTAACCGCTAGGCCATCTCTCCAGCCCCAATTTAATTTTCTTTTTAATATTGAAAGAAACACAAAGGAACATTTTTTTGTGTGTGATTAGATTTTGAAAAAAATTGTGTCTCTTTTTCAGCTTTTTTTTTTTTTTAATTTTATTTTTATCTTTTCGAGACAGGGTCTCCCTGTAGCCCCAGCTGTCCTGGAATTCACTCTGTAGACCAGGCTGGTCTTTTTCACCTTTTTATTAAAGCAAGGACACTATAGTAAAGTACAGTTTAGATAGCCCAGCATGCTTTGTGCTTAAGCGTCCTCTGCATAATGGAGATGCAGGAGGTTTGTTTTTATGCTGTGAACACTTAAGCACACTTAAGTGTGACTTTAGAATTTGAAAAACTAATGAGCTAGTGTTTAGTGTTTTGTCTAGAAAAACTGAGGCAATCAATAGTGGTTTCAAAACTATTAAATACTATTTATTGTTATTATTATTATTATTATTATTATTATCAGTCTGACCTCGATTACACAGAGATCCGCCTGCCTCTGCCTCATGAGTGCTGGGATTAAAGGAGTGTGCCATCATATTCCAGCTAAATACTGTTATTTTCATATGCAGCCACCTTTATTTCCAGGATAAATGTTGTTTAATTTAGGCTTTCTGAATATGTAGTAAGATTTCCAACGGTGGGAAAAAAATGAAACTAAGGGAAAAATGATTAGGGAAATCAGGAGGTTGTTTGTATTTGATCCTCTCAAGTGGTATTAGGGCTTCTGTGGACAAATAGGTTGTAATTCCTTTGCAGGGGTTGCACAACTCAAACAGAATTCTCTGCTGCTTCTTAATACATCCTAGTGGTGACTCAGGTTTGTGCATATTCTGGAGGATATATCGTTTTCTTTCTCTTTCATTGTAGGCACTGAAGAAACAAGAAAGTAAAGCAGGTGAAAATGAATGTGCAATGAAAACCAAGCTGCTGCAGACCGAAACTGAGAAGAGCCAGGTAAGGTGTTGAAAGTGTCCACAGGGAGCAGTGGGGTCAGGGTTGGTGATATGCGTTGAGTGGTTTCAGAACCATCCCTGAGCTCATTCACTAGAGCACAGTGGAGCCTTTGTGCCGTGAAGTGAAACACATACATAGAGGCAGTTCATTTACTGCCTTGGTATCTTGTACCAGGTTATTTATTTATTTATTTATTTATTTATTTGTTTTTTTGGTATTTTTGAGACAGGGTCTCCCTTAAGCTCGCTCTGTATACCAGGCTGGCCTTGAACTCACAGAGATCCTTCCTCTGCCTCCCGAGTGCTGGGATTAAAGGTGTGTGCCACCATGCCTGGTTTACCAGGTTATTTCTAAGAGGTGAATCAAGCTTTATGTTTCTTTGGTGGAGAACACTGAAAAGGACTTCTTGTTCGAGGTTGATTAGGAAAGATTTAATTGTTTGAAAGCTACACGTTTTGTGTATATCCATTTTCTTTATAGAAAATAGGTGTAATTAGCATCCTGGTTTTAGGAATGTCCTCCATTCTCTTAGATCAAGCTAAGGACTCTTGATGTATGTTCACATCTATATACATGCAGAGCCTGAATTCTTAGCTCAGGAAAGGAATTCAGGGGCTGGAGAGATGGCTCAGTGGCCAAGAGCACTGGCTGTTCTTTCAGAGGACCTGAGATTGTTTCCTAGCACCTATATGACCACTAACAACTGTCCTAACTCCAGTTCCAGGGGAATCTGATGCCCTCTTCTGACCTCCTGGGGCATTGCATGACATGGGTGCACTTATGTGCATCCAGGCAATACACTAATACTCATAAAATAAAATAGAAATAGGGCCGGAGAGATGGGCTAATGGTTAAGAGTGCTGACTGCTCTTGCAGAGGACCTGGGTTCTATCCCCAGCAACCACATGGCAGCCAAGAACCCTCTTCAACTCCAGTTCCAGGGGAATCTGACACCCTCTTCTGACCTCTGCGCTTTGCACGACACAGGTGCACAAACCTGCATGCTGACAGTACATGACACATACAAAAAAAGAAACAAATAAAAAAATAAAATAGAAATGATAAATAAAATATTTACAAAGGAATTCAGAGGTGAAATAACTATTTTCAATTTTCAAATGGGTAGATTTAAGGATGAGCCCAAGGTATTGAATAATGGAGACACATTTGCTGCTGTTAGTTCCATATCATTTTTCTATGTACCATTACCTCTGTAATGCTCTCACAGTTCTTTGTAGACTATAATCATGCTTCTACACTGCCTTTCTGTTCAGCAGGTGTGTCAGGCCATTCGTTGGGTTTTCCTGTTGGAAGTTGAGACTTGATAGTAGGTGGAGATTGTGACATGGGGGCCTTGCTTGACTGCAAAGTCATTTTGACTTTGTGATCACGCTTAAGTGTGATTCTTCCCTCTTTCTTTCATCGTAGAATTAAGAGAACAGCCAGATATTTTCTGTGGGTTTGATGATAACACATATACTTTTATGTGATGTTTATTTTTCTAGCTATATGCTTAATTTTACAGAAAAGTTATGTAAATAGATAAAAATCTAGTTTGATGGACTGAAAAGATGGGTCACTTAGTGCAGTGGTTGCTGAGCAAGCCTGAGGGCCTGAACTGAGATCACTAGCAACCAGATAAAACCTGGACATGGTGGTGTTCTCGGGTCATCCCAGTGATGGGGAGGTAGAGAAACCAGAGTGTCCCTGGGTCCTGTGGCCAGCCAGCCACGCTGCATGGAGAACTCGAGGTTCAATAGGAGACATTGTTTCAAAAAGCAATGTGAAGAGCTACTGAGGTAGATATTTGATACCAACCTCTGGTGTTCATATGCATGTGTGTGCACACATGTGTGTGCACACACGCACACACATGAACACATATGTAAAAATGTCTATTTTGGGGGATGGAGAGATGGCCTAGTGGTTGAGTGCCGACTGCTTTTGCAGAGGACTGGGGTTCGAATCCCAGCACCCACATAGCGGCTAAGAACTGTCTTTAACTCCAGTTCCAGGGGAATCCGACACTCTCTTCTGACCTCCGCAGCATTGCACGACATGGGTGTACAAACCTACGTGCAGACAGTAAATTCATACACAAACAAGAATAAATGAAAATTAAAAAAAATAAAAAATGTCTATTTTGAAATATAGATTCATAGGATTTTTCAAAATAAAATGTGCAGAGAATCTCTTGCACCCGTTTCACTCAGTCTCCCTCGATGGTAATGTTTTGCATATTTGCCATTGAATATCAAACCAGGGAATCTACAGTGGTGAAAGCCATGATGGTATTGTAGACCTTACCAGCTCTCATGCAGCTGTCCGTGTGCTGGGGTTGTGCACAGATCTGTGCATGTGAACAGTTCTGTCCATTTTATCTCCTGTAGAGTCCTACTACTGGCTTTGCTATAGTCAAGGAACAGAACTGTTCTGAGGCTCCCTGAAGCTTCTTGCCAGGCACATTCACCATACATATGGTTTTTAATAGATAGCAGTTCAAATAAAATGATTATGTAAGATTATTATAAATTGAAGCACTTAAAAGAATCTTAACACAGATATGTGATTTTGTAGAATAATTTGTTGTTACAAAATATAAACAAAGATAGAACATATAAAGCTCTACATTAAAAAATATGCTCTATTTTATCACTTCTTTCAACTTAAAGTATGTAGGCATATTCTGAATTTTCAGGTATTTACTCAACTAGCTGGCCATGTTTTCTATGAGTGTTTACCTAGTGACAATATTATTAATACCATTTATCTTTTTTTTTTTTTTTTAATCTGTAGCCTCAATCTGTCCTGGAACTCACTATGTAGATCAGGCTGGCCTTGAACTGCCTGCCTCTGCCTCCTGAGTGCTGGGATTAGAGGCATGCACTAGCATGCCTTAACATTTTAGATTTCTTACTTGAATTTAAAAAATTTTAAGTAAGTTTTAGGACTATCTTTTGAGTGTGAAGAATATAAGAAATCATGTTAGATGATACATACTTTGAATTATTAGATTTTATTCTACCTTAGTAAATTTCATAGTACTTGTTCTAATTAAAAAACATTGCTTTTAAATTTTATTAAAATAATTTAGCACTGGAAAGTGATCTCAAGAGACTAGTAGTTCTCTGGAGACGGCCAGAGATGTTCCAGTCTTCGCTTTCCTGAGTCACACTACCTCCTGCTGTAGAGACACCGAGTAGAGGAGACATGGAGGAATCAAATGACAAGCTGCAAAGGGGAAGGTGCAGCAGGGTTCTGCCCCTCATCCAGGCTGAAACTTGGGCTTAGAAAAAAACAACAACTGGCAATTTGTCACTTGCTTGGGAAGACAATACCGAGGTAGTGACTAGAGGAGTCTCCACGCCTGGAGTCGCATTTCTGTGTTCACTTAAGTCTCTGTGCCTCAGTGTTCTCATCTGAGGAATGGGAATAATAATGATATTTACATGCTAGGAATTTTGTAGGGCTTAAATGAATTATTGTATGTAAGGCTTTTAGAATAATGTCTGGCATCATTGTAAACTCTGTAGCAGAGTTTGAAGAAAAAAAGGCCCCTAAAAGGCTGAACCTCAAAGCAAGGTTTTGTTTGGCACATCAGGGCAAGGTAGGAGTACACCTGCAACTCCTGATCCCTGCTCCTGAGAACTTGGGACTTTATCAGTGAGCTGAGGGAGGAGCTTAAATTTACAGTGTTCTCTTGTAAAATGTATTAAGTGGCCTTAAATAAAAAAAATTTTTTAAAAAAAAAAAAAGAGAGACTAGTATAGCCAGAAGTCCTTATTTTAGAGAAGAGGGGAGACCCAAGGGTAGAGAAGCAAGCTCCCAGTTGAGATGAGACTCACTAGGTATCAGACCTCCAGGAGGTTTTGTGTAGTTCACTTTATGCTAGATAATTAACATAATTTCAGTGGAAGTTAAACCTTTATGTTCTTAGTGAAATATCAATCCTTTCTGACTAGTTATTAATATCGCCTAAAAGCTTTTCTGTTATTTTCTTAAATTGTGACCCATCAAACATATTTTTCCCATTGGGGCACAGTTATTTTCATCTCCATTTTATGTGTTTTTATCTTTTGTTGAAACTCTAGCTTGAGCAGGAATTGGAGCTCTCTCGCAGGCTACTGAACCAATCTGAGGGCAGCAGGGAAACACTTTTGCATCAGGTAAGTCCATCAGGCTACAGGCAGTCTGTTGTTAATGAAATCAGGAGTGAGCCTCCTCCTCTCTCCAGTGTCTTTGTGAGAGGAAAACAGAGAGACCTAGATGCAGAATTTCTTTCCCTCTAGGATATGTGTGTTAGCACAGAAGTAAAATATGAAGATTCACAAAAAGCTCATAGAAAACCCCAGGCCGGGTTCCCACTGTGACAGCGTGTCTTCCTGATTGCTGTTGTGACCCACTACTTATCTCCCTTAGCAGGAACAATGTAAAAAGTAAGACTGGATGTGTAAGATAAAAGTTTCCCAGGAGCTTAATTTTATTCGGGGAGGCCATAGAGAATAAAGGAGGAAGGAGAAAGAACGTTTAACAGACCTTTGCATGTTTAGGTTACTTTGAGTACATCACAGTCTTTTCATGTTTTCAAGATGCTATATGGCTCTTTTTAACTAAAGATAAGGCTTAATTTTTAGGTATAACATTTTTAGTCCATTAGTCTATATTAGGGGTTGGGTGCTTCTGATATTTAAAGTTTGGCTCCTGAGTGCTGGGAATAATGATGTTCAGTACCTTTAAATGACCATCTGTATACAGTGGATTAGGTTGGATGTGTTTCTAATTGCCCATCTCCCATTTTTACTAAAAATTACCCTTATGCTTCTCTGTTGAGATGTGTGTTTCATGATTCACCTGTACACCGTGCTCCCTAGGCTCAGGTGTTGGTCATTACAGTTGCTTAGTTCTGTATCTGTATCCACAGTGGCTGGTGAAAACACACCAAAGCACCTGTTTTGTAAGCTTTTAAAAATGTTAACTTTTTTCTGCAGTCAGTGGTCACAATGAATTAATGTTGGTGGAATTTGGAATTTCTTTTCTAGAAGTTTGTATTTAATTCCATTCTGACATTACTTTTTGGAACTGTGATTTTAATCTTTAATATCAGTTTTTGATCCCTGAGATGAGTTTGCAGGTTATTATTTGGCTGGAGGTTTTTCTCCTGCTGCTAACTTGGTTATGGTGATTGAGGATGTATTTGTTACATTCTAGAAAAATTGCTTGTTTCTCTGTAGAAAGATGAAGGCGAATAAAGCAAGTCATGACTTCAGTAGATTGTAGGTCAGTTGGGCACCCAGGAAGCAGAGGCAGGAGGATCTCTGTGAGGTCAAGGCTAGCCTGGTCTATAAAGCAAGGTCCAGGCCTGTTGAGGTAACAGGGAGACCTGTAGGAAAAAAGAAAAAAAAAAGAAAACAATCTTATAGTTCATTCAGTGGCATCTATTGCTTATTTTTCAGTGAGCTCTGTTTTGACATCAGAATATGTTAAATCATCACTTGACTTTAACCACTAATATAGCTTGTTCATGTGAAAGAAAGCAGATGAAAATTAAGGAAAACAATAACCCGTGGTACTTAATTGGAGGTGATTTTGGTTCAAGGTATTGGAGAGACCTGATGTCAAATAGGTTTAAAGATATATTTGAGCCAGATGTGGTGACACATGCCTGTAATCTCAGAACATAGCAGGCTTAGGCTGTAGGATTACTGTAAGAAGCCAGCCTGGGATATGTAAGAAAAGCCTGTGTTGAAAACATACAAACAAATAAATAAGCAACAAACAAAAAACAAAACCAGAGAGATTACGGTGTTGTTTAGTTGTAGAACAATTGCCTCACTTACAAAGGTCCTACAGCACTACCAAGGAAAACCCAAATTGTGTGGGTTGAAATTCTTTGCCACAGTGGACACAGGGAAGGAGAAGAAATTCTTTGTGGAAGAAATGGAAGAATGAATAAAGGGAGCAAAAGACTGACTGTGTTTGAGAGCGTGGCGACCATGATGGCTTTCACGTGTGTACTGCAGCCCATTTGAAGTGGGATTTCCCCAGGAATCTCATTTATACTAATTTATTAAGTTTTATTTATTTATTTTTTTTTATGTTTTTGTAAACTGATTAAAACTTTGATTTTTGACTAAATGCATTTAGGTAGAAGAACTTCGTACACAACTCACCAAAGCAGAAGGTGATCGGAAGGGTTTACAGCATCAAGTACCTTACATTTCCAAGCAGCAGTCAAACTATCAGGATGATCAAGGCGATGACTGGAGGTTTAGAAGAGGTATAATTCTGCTTGGTGGATGTGGGCTTCCATTTGCAGAGGTACACTCCTCAGAGCAAGCTCAGTACATCCTGTCGATTTCTTAATCACCTACAGAGTTTTCCAGCAAGTTGGCCATGATTCAGAATCCATTTTAATGTCTCCTCTGCTTGATTTGCCCCCCTCCTCGTCCCGAGGCTTGTTCTAAGCAGGCCCAGAGGCAGGTGGGGGCCGTTTTCCTATTCCCATTCCTTTGATTGTGTACTTGTCTTCGTACCTCAGTTGTTAAATATGCCTTTATCACTTTTAGTATGAATAGTTAATGTTAAGATCTTGTCTTTTTTTTTTTTTAATCTGGAGATTGGCAGCAGGGATCTGGGCTCTGCTTGGTTTACTCAGGCTCACAGTCAAGTTCAAAGGTATCTCTGTTACTTGGCTTGTTCTCCCGGGTTGGTTCTTTTCTTCTCGTAGCTCTTCCACTGAGGTTCATGGCCCTGATCTTTCTAGTTCTTCCTTAGATGTCCTTCTGTTCATGTTTGATGTTTAAAGTTGATTTTTCCTACTATCTTATTAATGGCTTTTCATATCTAGTATTTTCCCCTAGGAGTTATTTAATTTCATGCTTGTGCCTGTTTAGAACAAGTCCTAGGTCTGGGTCCATTTGCCATCCTGACCTCAGCCATGCAGATGGAGATACTCGTTGCTCATCCCCATGTGCTGGCCACAGAGTGTGCAGTCAGGACATGTACAGCTGAACTCGTCCTCTCTTCAAAATGTGTTTTTCTAGTGCCTTTTAAATTGTGCCCTCTAGTATCACATAGGTACATGACAGCATTGTGCATACTTCTGTGAATGCTAAAATCTTGTTCCTGTTTTATGGTTCACAGTACTGTGTTTTATTCAGAGCTGGTTTTAATGATGTTACTTCTAGAACATTTTCTCTCTAGAATAAAGACAGTGATGCTAAGTAACTTTGAGAGTAAGAGAAGTTTGCTATTTTCTGGAGTTTTCCAGTGACCTTTTCTTCTTTAATGGAGTTGCTGGAGTTCTGAGACTTCTGTTGAAGACTACAGAACCTGGAAAAGCTATTGTTGCTATTGACTCCCAGCATACCAGTATTACAGGTCTTCATATATATACATACATATATATATATGTATATATATTCATATATGTATAATGATATATGGCATACATATGTATAAAGTAGTTGATATTTTGGAAACTTTTATTTGTGCTGTCAGCTTTGGCAAGAAGTATCCCAGCTTACCTTGTTAAGTTGGCTTGTTCAGAAATTCTCAGCCATAATTATCTAAAGACATGAAGCTTTTTTCCCCATTTGTACAGAGGCATTGTACTGTATTGAATATATAAGGTCTTACTGAAATGAAGCATTTTCTAAGTAAAACACAAAAACAAACCATTTTTCCCCTTCTTGTCTCTTTTAAGATACTACTGTTGAGTTTATTATCTTGACTAAACCCTAGCATTACATATAAGATATTATGCTATCCACTGTACATTGTCTCCCTTATTAATGCAGATATTCTAGAGAGAAATGTACTATTATTTCCACTTTAATGACTAAAGAAATTTTTTCTCAGATATTTGTAGACTGGGAAGTTCAGTTGCAGGGACTGGTAGGGACCTTGCCACATAAAACACAGTGGGTGACATCACAAGATGAGAGAATGCTCCAGAGAGCGAGAAGGCAAGTTCTCTCAAGCAGAGTGTATGACACAATCCTCTAATTTGTGAGGAGACTATAATTAAAAAAATTATTTTTAATTGAATTTTGAGACTTTCATACAATATAATTTCTTCTTACTCAGACCCCTCCCCTATCTGCATCTCCCCTTACTGCCCCTGCCTGATTTCATGTACTCATATTGTATATATGTTTTCAGGCCTATCAAATCTAGTATGTGTCTGCAAATGTCTTTCATTGTGGATCCATCCACTAGAGTCTGGTCTACCTAGCATGATAACCTTAAAGAAAACTGACTCTCCCTGTCCTGGCAGCCATCAGTTGCCAGTAGTTCTTCAGCTAGGGTTGGGGCTTCTTGCCTACTTCCTCACCTCTGTGGTGGGACTTTGTGTAGCTGGAGCTTATGTGGTCTGTGCATGCTCTTACCATTGCTGAGTTCACATGGGTGTCTGCCCTGCTTTCTGGAAAATACTGTTTCCAATTGGTCACCTACTTTTACGTCTTTCTACCCCATCTTCCCTAATGATCCCTGAGCCTTGGGAAACAAGGCTTTAATATAGCATCCTATTCAGGGCTAAGTACTCAGCAGTTTCTTACTGCTGACCAGTTGTGGATCTCTGTGTTATTCATCATCTGTTGCATGAGGAAGCTCCTTTGGTGAGAGTTGAAAACTGAATTAATCTATGGGTATAGTGATAAGTCATTAGAAATCAGTTTAATACTATGTCTGTTTAGCAGAATAATAGTAATAGGTTCCCCCCTGTGGCCTGTGAACTGTCCAGTCATAGGTTCCTAGACCTGATATCAGTGTCAGGTATGGGCTTCATCTTGTGAAGTAGATTAAATTAAATCAGAAAGTAGTTGGTTACTTACATCACATTCATGCTACTCTTGTACCAGTGGGGTATCTTGCTAGACCAGTTATTGTAGCTTGTATGATTCATAGCCAGGCAAAACTGATGATGAATTTTTCTTCTGGCAGCAGCATAGTACCTTCCAGCACTCTGAAAGCAAGCCAGTAGAGAGACAAAGCTTTGAATTCTAACCAGAGCTTCAGTTCTTTCTTTCTTTCTTTCTTTCTTTCTTTCTTTCTTTCTTTCTTTCTTTCTTTCTTTCTTTCTTTCTTTCTTTCTTTCTTTCTTTCTTTCTTTCTTTCTCTCTCTTTCTTTCTTTCTTTCTTTCTTTCTTTCTCCTTCTTTCCTTCCTTCCTTCCTTCCTTCCTTCCTTCCTTCCTTCCTTCCTTCCTTCCTTTTTCTTTCTCTCTCTTTCTCTTTCTCTTTCTCTCTTTCTCTCTTTCTCTTTCCTTCCCTCCCCCCCCTCCTTTTTTTTTTTTTTTTTTTCTTTCTTCTTCTCTTCCCTCTTCTCCCTCCCCTTTCCCCATCTATTCCCTCCCCCTCCCTTCCCTTCCTTCCTTCCTCCTTCCTTCCTCTTCACTTTTTTTTCCTTCCCCTCCCCCCCTCCCTCCCTCCTTCCTCCTTTCCTTCCTTCCTTCTTTCTCCCCCCTCCTCCTCCTCCATCTGCCCTCCTCCCTCCCTCCTCCTCTTTCCCCCATCCTCTTCATTCTCTTCCTCAAATAACAATATCCTCCTTCTTCTTTGGTTGTATGTGCATAGTTTCTTCAGCAGTAGGGGCAGACACCTGCCATCTTCTTTTAGTCTCTTTATATTATGTGTGTACATACTTTAAGAAGAAGCTTCTGTATAGTGATAGGTTTCCATATGACTTTGTCTAAAGGCTTTTGATGTTAGTTCTCCCTCCCCCCACACTCATCCCATTTTACCTTTCCTACTCCGTTATCCCCCTTTCTCCCTTGACGTCACTGCAGTTTGTATGCCCTCCCTCCTGTGAGGCCTCCCCTGTGTAGCCTTGTACTAGTTTCCTGGCCTTTCTGGATTTTTTTTTTGGTCTTCTTGAGATAGGGTCTCCCTGTAGTCCCAGCTGTCCTGGAACTCACTCTGTAGACCAGGCTGGCCTTGAACTCACAAAGATCTGCCTGCCTCTGCCTCCCGAGTGCTAGGATTAAAGGCGTGCGCCACCACGCCCGGCTTGGATTTTCCAATTGAAACATGCATATCCAAAGATTCTAAGCTAGCATCTACTTATGAGGGAGAACATGTGGTATTTGTCTTTCTGGGTCTGGTTTACCTCACTCAGGATATTGTTTCCAGTTTCCTCCATTTATCTGTGAATTTCATAATTTTGTCTTAACAGCTGAATAATATTCCATTGTATTGTATAAATGTACCACACTTTCATATTCATTCATCAGTTGATGGACATATAGGTTGTTTGATTTTCCTGGGAAATTGAGTCGGTTTATTAATTTATTGGGAATAGAACATTAATGAACATGGATGAACAGGTATCTCCCATAGTAGGATATAGAGCCCTTTGTGTATCTGCCCAAGAGTGATACAGTAGTATAATGTAGTAGATCTACTTCCACCTTTTTGAGGAATCTCCACACTGATCTCCATAGTGGCTGTACCAGTTTGCATTCCCACCAACAGTGAATAAAAGTTTCCCTTTTCTCTCATACTTGCTAGTATTTGGTGTCACTTGAGTTTTATGTTAACCATTCTGAGAAGGGTAAGATGAAATCTCAAAGCTTTAATATGCATTTCCCTGATGATTAAAGATGCTGAACATTAAAAAAACCATATTTCTCAGCCATTTTTATTTCAATAAACCCTCTGTTTATTTCCTTGTAACAATTAAAATTTTTTTTTTATGTTTAGCTTTTTGAGTTTTTTGTGTATTCTAGAAACTAGCCCTCTGTCAGAGGTAGAGCAGATAAAGGTTTTTTTTTTTTTTCATCCTGTAGGCTGCTTCTTCACTTAGATGATAGTGTCCTTTGCTATTAAGAAACTTTCTAGTTTCATGAGGTTCCATTTGTTAATTGTTGTACTTAATGCCTGTGCTGTAGAAGTCCTATTTAGAAAGTCTTTTCCTGTGATGATAAATTCCATTGTATTATTTCCTACATTCTCTTTATCAGAATCAGGATTTTAAATCTTATATTGAAGTCTTTGATCCAGTTGGAGTTGAATTTTATGCATGTTGAGAGCTAGGAATCTAGTTTCTTCTGCATGTTGCTATCCAGTTTGATCAACACCATTTGTTGAACATTCTATCTTTTCTCTAATGTGGAATGTATACTTTTAGCCCCTTTGTCAACAATCAGGTAGCTGCGAGTATATGGAATTAAATCTGGGTTCTCAGTTCTATTCCATTGATAAATGTGTCTTTTTATGCTAGTACCATGCTGTTTTTATTAGTATAGTTCCAAAGTATAATTTTAGATCAGGGATGGTACTGCCTCTTGCAGTTCTTTCATTGTATAGCATTATTATATTGTTTTTAGTTTCATGTGACGAGTGTATTTGCCTGCATGGATATAATTGCATCCGTGTCATGCAGTGGCTACAGAGGTCAGAAGAGGGCATCGGGTCCCCTGGAACTGGAGTTACAGACCTTTTCTTTTTTTTGAGGCAGGTTAGTTCCCAGTGCCCATTGTAGTTTATTTGTGAAACAAATGGGGAAAGAGGGTGTTAGTCTAGTCCAAGGGGAGATCGGGGTTCTTCCTCATTAGAGCCAAACTCAACATTTTCATCTTTTATCCATCGACCTTGTCCATCTGAGATCCATCCAGAGCTTTGAAGGGTAAGGTAATGATCCAGGGCTCATCTTCTTGTGGGGCTCATGCGTGCAGTGTCTGTATTTGAGAGAGTTACTGACTCCTTGGCCTGTGGGGCAGCCCCAGGCTCAAGTTCTCTACTGTTCTTCCCACTTTGGATTTTGACCTCTGGTGCTGGCAAAGAGGGACGGGGCTGACAGAGCCAAAGCCTGCACTTCCGATGGCAGCACGTTATATTGGGGAGCTCTGTGCAGAGCACTTTGGGTGATAAGTCAAGTCTGGGTTTGCAAAGTTGTCTTCCTTCAAGTCATTCTGCTGTCTTGGGTTGTTCTCTTCCCTTTCCTGGCTGCTTTTTGCCATAGAAAAATCTAAAGGCTGGACAGCTGCTTTTTGCCTGAATGGTGGGCAGTCAGCATGGCCAGGGTGTCCAGGACAGGTCAATGGGAGCAGATGGCACAAGCAAAGTGTCCATCCAGTAGCATCAGCGCCTCAACTTCTGGAATGTAACCCATCAGCAAATCTCCAACTCTTCATTTTTTGAGCACATTGAGCTGACTCCAATCGTCCCCTTTTCTCTTGAAAGACATCACGAATCTACAAACCATTTTTTTAAAATTTTTATTTATTTATTTTATGTGTATGAATGTACTGTCTGCATGTAGGTCTGTGCACACGTGTCATGCAACGCTGCGGAGGTCAGAAGAGGGCATCGGATTCCCCTGGAAGTGGAGTTCTCCTGGAATTGGAGTTACAGAAGGTTCTCAGCCACCATGTTGGGTGCTGGGGATTGAACCCAGGTCCTCTGCAAGAGCAGTCGGCGCTCCTAACCACTAGGCCATCTCTCCAGCCCTACAGACCATTTTTAACCACCATGTGAGTGCTGGGAATCGAACCTGGGTCTTTTGCAGGAATAGCCAGTACTCTTAACTACTCAGCCATCTCTCCAACTCCCTGTTTAGGATTCTTAAAAAATTTGTTTTGTTGGGGCTGGAGAGATGGCTCTGTGGTTAAGAGCACCAACTGCTTTTGAAGAGGACCCAGGTTCGATTCCCAGCACCCACATGGTGGCTAAGAACTGTCTTTAACTCCAGTTCCAGGGGAATCTGACACCCTCTTCTGACCCCTGCAGCATTGCATGTCACCGGTGCACCTACTTATATGCAGACAGTACACTCAAACACATAAAATGATAAATAAAAAAATTTAAAGTAAAAGAAAATTGTTTTGCTTCTTGAGACAGGGTCTTACTATGTAGCCCCAGCTGGCATTGAGCTTGTTTTGTAGACCATCTCAGGCTGGTCTTGGTCTCAGTGGTCTACCTGTCTCTGCCTACTAAGTGCTGGTATTAACTCCACCTGGCCATTCAGGATTGTTTTGGCTTTCCTTGTTTTTGTTTTTGGTGTGTGTGTGTGTGTGTGTGTGTGTGTGTGTGTGTGCGGTTCCATGTGAAATTTGAGATTTTTTTTCAATTTCTTGAAGAATTGTAGTGGAATAATAATGGGTATTGCGTTGAATTTGTAGATTACTTTTGGTAGAACAGCCATTTTCATAATACTAATCCTATGGATTTATGAGCATAGGAGAGCTTTGCGTCTTCTAGTATCATTTTCAGTGTCCTCATTTTTTTGTTTTACAGGTCTTTCACTTCCTTGGTTAGATTTATTCCAAGATATTTTCTAGCTTTGAGGCTGTAGTGATGGGAGGTTGTTAGTTTCTTTCTTTGTATGTATGTCATTGTGTCGGAAGGCTGCTGATTTTTGTGTGTTAATTTTGTGTCCTGTTAGTTTGCTGAATGTGTTTATCTGTTCTAAGAGTTGTCTGGTAGCATCTTTAGGGTCTTTTAAAAAAAGTATCTGCGAATAGTGATATTCTGACATCTTTCTAGTTTGTAACCCCTTTATCTCCTTCACTTGTCTTATTGCTCTAGTTAAACTTCAAGCACAGTAATGGAACAGGAATGGAGAGAGTGGACATCCTCATCTCGTTCATGATTTTGGTGGAGCTGTTTTGTGTTTTTCTCTGTTTAGTATAATGTTGGCTGTGAGCTTGCTATATATTTCCTTTATTATCTTGACTTATGTCTTTTGGATCCCCTAAATCTTCATGACTATTATCATGAAGGAACATTGGATTTTTCTGAGTTATTTCTGCATCTACTGAGATGATCATGTACTTTTTTTCCTTGAGTCTGTTTGTGTGGTGGATTATATTTATTGATTTATGCATGTTGAAACATCCCTGCATCTCTGAAATGAAGTCAAATTGATCATGGTGGGTAATCTCTTTTTAATTTATTATTTTTGCATTGTATGTATGAATATATTGCCTGAGTGCATGTAAGCGCACCTGTGTCATGCAGTACAAGCGGTCAGAAGGGGGCATCGGATCTTCTGGAACTGGAGTTACAGATAGTTGTTGTTAACTGCTATGTGGGTGTTGGGAATTCAACTTGGGTCCTTGTAAGAGCAAGCAGTGCTCTCAACCACTGAACTATCTCTCCTACCCCAGTGGGTAATCTTTTTGATGTGTGCTTGCATTCTGCTTGTTAATATTTTATTGAGAATTTTTGTGCATATGTTCAACTGAGAGACTGGCCTATCTTACTTTCTGTCCCTCCCTTCCCTCCCTTCCCTCCCTCTCCTCCCTCCCTCCCTTCCCTCTCTCCCTCCCTCCCTCCCTCTCTCTCCCTCTTCCTCCCTCCCTCCCTTCACCTCCCCTCCCTCCCCCGCCTCCTGCCCTCCCTCGCCTCCTCCCTCCCTCCCTCCTCCCCCCTCCATTATTGGATCTTTGTCTGGTTTTAGTGTCAGGATAATGCTAGCTTCATGAAAAGAATTTGGAAGTGTTCTTCCTTCTCTGTTTTATAGATTACTTTGAGGAGTATGGTATACTGCGAAGGTTTGATAGAACTCCATGTTATATCCATCTGGTCCTTTGGTTTTTTTTTTTTTTTTTAAGTAGGGACATTTTGCTTCTAATGCCATTGGTTGCTATGGGTCTATTTAAGTTGTTCACCTCATTTTGGTTTAATTTTGGTATGTCATATATATCTAAAAATTCATCCATTTCTTTTAGATTTAGTGGAATATAGTTTTGTTTTTTTTTTTTAACATGGCCAGTTTGCTTTAATTAAAATGTGAAATTATCTAAAAGGGCAAATTATAAATTGACAAATTACAATAATTAGAGCTCTAAGAGTTAGGTATGAAATACACAAAAATTCAATAAAAATTTAAGAATATAGGTTTTTATAGTACTTATGATTCTCTGAGTTTCCTTAGTTTCTGTTGTAAACATTTCCATTTTTATTTCTGATTTTATTGAGTCCTCTTTCTTTAGTTAATTTGACTGAGGTTTGTCAATCTTGTTAATCTTTTTGAAGAACCAACCATTTGTTTCATTGATTTTTTTTTTAAAAAATTTGTTTCATTAATTTCAACACTGGTTTTGGTTATTTTCAGGAACCCTTTTTAGGTATTGTTTATTCTTGTTTTTCTAGTGTCTTCAGGTGCACTGTTCATATGAGATGTTTCTCCTTTTGTGATGTAGGCACATAGTGCTATGAACATTCCTCTTCAACTGCCTTTGTTGTTTCCCATGGATTTTGGGTTGTTGTATTTTCATTTTCATCAGTTCTAGGCATTTAGAAATTTCTTTCTTGATTTATCCCTTGACCCAATTTTCAGTGAACTCTTTAGTTTCATGAGTTTTAGTATTTTTCCCAATTCTATTCTTGTTCATATCCAGCTTTATCCCTTTGTGGTCAGAGATTTTATTTAATTTTATTCAATTTGTTTAGAGGAGACTATAATTTTATTTATAATGTTTTAAATATTCTAATTTTTTCAACTATTTCATTATATATGATACATAAATTATATGTGCTGTTTATTTACTCACATTGAAATTTTGTATGTTTATAAATGCTACAAAAATTATGTATCCATACCAAATATATAAATATTTTATAATGTGTATATATAATATATATGTATGTCTACATTTATACCTGTAGATTTTATACTATCTATTGTTCCTAGTAGATACTCATTCACCTTTTATTCATCATGGTAAATGTATTATATAGCTGTGTTTTGGGGACTTATTATATATACATGAAGCAATCTGTATATATTTATAAAAGAAAATATATTTATGAAATTTGTGCATACATGTATTAGTGAAATGAAGATGTATATTTATATGATAGCAAATGAATACATTTTCTGATTGGAGACTTTCAGGAGTGAGTGAAGAAGGGCTTGCGGGTCAAATATACTTGTTCATGTAACTAACTTTACAGAGCCAGCTACTTCAATTCATTTGCACGTTGTCTAACACGCTTTCACAGTACAGTGGCAGAACTGAATGGTCATGACATAGATTGTGTGTTGAAATATGTACTGTTTTGGTCTTGTGCTTTTGAGATGAGCTTCTCTTCCATAGGCCAGGCTGGTCTTCATCTTGTGATCTTCTTGCTTCATCCTCTTTCCAGCTGCAGTTACTGGTGTTTGCTAACCACATCTGGCTGGTTAAAATACTTGTTATCTGACTTTTAAGAGTAAATCTTGATATCCTTTGATCTGTGGGATAAATGCTAAGATCCCTGGTGATGTGTGAGCTCTGTGCTGATTCTGTCTTCTTCTGCCCTCATATTTAGTTAATTGTGCATAGAGCTGCCTGAATAACAAATCCAGTTCTGTACACTGTGTTTTCTGCCATTTCCTTCATCCAGAATGACACTGCAACCCATCTTTTTTTGCTTAATGAAATTTGTATTGATTGTGTAAACATAGCTTAGTTCCCTGTTCTTAGGCCGTATCTTTTCAGGGTTCTTTTTGTTGCCATCTGTCAGGGCTTTTCTGAAGCTCTTGAGAGCCAATAGGTAATAGACATGTCTTCTATTTCACTATGTGCAATTTTGATCACTTTAATATTTCTGAAGTTGGGGTATATTTTGTAAATTATGTATAAATTTGATTTGGTAGTCTTTAGTTCATTCCTTTTCTAGAAAGAAAATTATTAGAAAGCAGTTTTGAATTGTTAATATATTTTCTATTTGCTAATATTTTAGAATAAATATTTTGTATGATTTTCCATTCTTGTAATACAAACTCATTGACAATGAATTTTTTTTTATCTTACACATCTTTGCATTTGAAGAACATGATACAGTATTCTAAGTCTCTCATTGACCAAGCATTTCATGTTGAATTAGTTAATAATTAGTTTATATTATCCAGGGTTATAATTTTAGGTTATAATTTTAGAATTAGGGAGAGTTAGTGAGCTAGTAGTCATTTTTTACACAGAGATTTAGGAGAATAATTTGTGGTCTATAATTGTAAGAAAAACACTTTCATTGTGTAAGTTTCACTAACTTCAGTTAGATATAGTAGCATAGGTAAATTCAGCATTTTTATGTAAAAGTTTGAATGTAATGTAATGAACAAAAGCTACAAAATTTTCCTGAAATAAATTAGAAATTAGATAACATTTAACATAGTAATAATATTGGAGGTTTGAAAAGTATCTGAGATACTACATTTGATCTTAGCCAAAAGGCTGAGAAGAAACATTCAAGTCTGAATGGGATTTGAAATGACAGATTGGTGAAATCTGAGAGGTCTGTTAATGAGTAGATTTTGTTTGCTAGAATATTAAGGCATAATATTGGCCATTTAAGAGTACATTCTCTTATGCATAAAGACTAACCACTGAGCTTTACATTTCTTTTGAGGGGTAGAGCGGGAAAAACTGGATCTGGAGAGGCAGATATCTGATCTGAGAGTGCACCTGAACTTCAATGCAATGGCGTCTGAGTTAGAGGAGGTGAAGAGGTGCATGGAGCGGAAGGACAAAGAGAAAGCGGTTTTGGCTGCACAAATAGAGGTGACTTTGCTGCTTTTAATGTGCATTTGAAAGATTTTAATTTTATTTAATAGAATTGCTTAAAGAAATTTCAATAGAATGTTGTATTATTTTGAGAGCTCTAGCTTGGGTATGGATAATGTCAATTGTGTTAAAGACTAGTTTATTTCTATATAGCAGTTCCTTATAGTTTCATCTTTCTTGGAGACTCTGAGGCTGAGTCTTATATTGGTTTCCTTCATTATTTCATAGTGAGAGCCTTTTCTATTCTTAAACTTGCAATTACTTTTTCTAGTAGCAATTAAGACCTTCCTACATACAGAAGGAACTTTTCTTTTGAGAAAACAATTATTTTGGAGTTGAAATTGGCAGATGGCATAGTGAAAAGAACCTGTTGGCCTTTTGGAATTGTGAAGATTTTGAAATCTGTGGCTGTTGATCATGAGGTAGAGTTTTGATGCCTCTAGGAATTAGAGTTGTATGGTGTTCATGAATATGTGGTTTCCATGAGTAAAGCGTAACCAAGCAGCTGTCATTCCTACTTGTCTTTTATCTAGCATTGATGAGGTAATTACCAGAATATATTAAAAATCAAAGAAAAAAGATCCCATGAAAGGAAATAATTCTAATTATAATTATGCAGATTAGATCAAACATAGATGACACATTTGGAAATAGATATGTATCAATTCTCCCCTGTATCTGTTTATTAGTGCAGTTGTGTTTTAATTGTAGTAAGTTGCTGCATTTGAAGAGTTTTCATAATTATAATGATAGGTAGAGAATTGATGCTGAAAGGCAACTAACTTTCTGTAGCCCACAGGAAGCATTTAATGTTTCTCCAGTCTGAGTTTCTCTTTCATCTTGTGAGCTCATCACTAAAAATGTCTTTCAGATTTGGTTCCAGAGTTAGATAATAAATGTAATAAAGATAAGAAATATTCACATATTCTTTACAAAGCCTTCTAGATGTTTAATACTTATCAGAAATCATCTCAAAGCAATGGTATAACCTGCAATGTTTACTTCATGGGTCTTAGTTTAGCTCTTGATTCTGCTGATAAAAGTGCTAAAATATGATTATTTAGCAGATATATATATATTTTTTTTAAATAACCAAAGGTAAAAAATATCCTGTTGTTAGCTGACTTAGTTGCATAGTGGTCTTCCTTTTCTTGGTTCTTTTTGTCCTCCTCCTGTGGTTTCTTCTCATTTCTTCTTGGGATATAAATTGGACAAAAGCCCCCAAACACATGAGCAATGAACAATTGTTTATAGTAGCTTGATAATGCTCAGGGAATTTAACTTCCTTCTCTTCTAAGTTAATAATGCATGGTGGTAGTTTTGATACAGGTGAGGATGATTGTGTAGGATTTAGTTTGCAAAGCCATTGGGAGAGAGATTTATGCTTACATACTGTTGGTATTTGCGTTTTTCCCATTTGTCATTAAAAACTACGCTGCAGAGGTAGTGTCCATCCATGGGAAAACTTGCTTTATTTTTTCAGATATCTCCTCCTCTTCCTTCTCTTTCCCTGCAGTCCTTCCCCCCCTCTTTTTCTCATTTGAGACAGGGTCTCCATTTGTAGTTCAAGATGGTCTTGTATTTACTCTGTAGTCCAGGGTGGTCTGAAACTCCTGCCTTAGCCCTCTGAGTTGCTGAGGTTACAAAATTTATATATATATATATATATATTATATATATATATATATATAATAAAACAATGGTTTTTTAGGCTTTAAGCAATGTTTACTTCTGATTTTGCCCTGCTTATTTTTCGTACCTTATGGGACCTTTGAAGATACGTTGCTTCCAAGCTAGTCTCAAACGCAGTGTCTGGTATATATAGGCTTCAATAGATATACAGCTTATAGATTACTAAACTATAATTCTAACAGTTGAGGCTATCTCTGAAATTGCAGTCGAATGCCCATTTATTTTCTGCTTCTTTTTTTTTTTTTTTTTTCTTTTCTTTCAGACAGGGTCTTCCTGTAGCCCCAGGTGTCCTGGAACTCACTCTGTAGACCAGGCTGGCCTTGAACTCACAAAGATCTGCCTGCCTCTGCCTCCCAAGTGCTAGGATTAAAGGCGTGCACCACCACACCTGGCTATTCTGCTTCATTTTTACAAAATATTAAGTGGTTTAGAGGTTTGGGACTATTTGTACCTTATGTTTTCCTTAGCCAAATAGAAATTAATTTCTTTTAGTTGCCTTGTGTGTATGTGAATGTATGTTTGTGTTTATGCCAAAGGTCAACCTTGGGTGTTTTCCTCAATGTCTTCTCCACTTTATTTTTGTGCATTTATTTATTGTGTGCGTGTCCATGTGCACATGTTGCACAGTGAGTACAGAGTGGTCACAGTTAGTTGCAGAAGTCAGTTCTCTCTCCACTTTGTGGATTCCAGGGATGGACTCAGGTCAGGTTTGATGTAAAGCCCCTTTCCAAAACCCCTGGGCCACCTTGTTCAGCCTAGAATCTCAACCTTATTTTTGGAGATAGAGTCTCCTTAAACATGGAACTCACTGATTCAGTTAGGCTGGCTGGCCAGTGATCTTCAGGGATCCACCTGTTTCCTCTCCCCCAACTCCCACTGCACTCTGCTTTTACCTGGGATTTAAGGATCGAGCTCGGTCCTCACATACGCATGCAAGCTCTCCTGCATTGGAGCCACTCTCCGGCACTAATTATTATTATTATTATTATTTTTAATATTTTTATTAAAGCTTTGTGCATTTCATACATTTCTCAATCCAATTTAGACTCATTCCCCCTTCCATGCCCCGCCTCACCCCACCTGGGCTCATGCATTCTGTTATGTCTTGTATCTTTTTCTCAGTCTTTTTAAAGTTTTGCATTGTAGAGGTTTACTGTTTTGGGCAGAAGTTTACTGTTTCAGTCAGTTCTTTGACCCAGTCCTTTTGTTGTTGTTCCCTCCAATTTGTATTGCTCTAAAATATGCATATATATGTATATATGTTACACATATACCAAAATTATGATGTCTGAAAATAATCTATAAGTTAATTCCAAAACCTGTTTAGGAATTCAAATTTTTTTGCTTTTAATTTTATAGTACTCTAAAATATGCATACATACCCTCTACCCATAAACCAAAATTACAAAGTCTGAAAATAAGTGGTACGTTAATTCTAGAGCCCATTAAGGGAGTCACAATTTAATTGTGCAATTGCTTTCAGATAAAAAGAAATATAACATTAATCTTGCTCAGTTTGCTTTACAACTAGTGATTTGGTGCTAGCATCCACAAATGAGGGATACCCTCCATCATTTGTTTTTCTGGGACTGTGTTACTTCACTTAGCATAATGGCTTCTAGTTCACCTGCAAAGGTCATGATGTCATCTTTCTTTACTGCTGCATAGAACTCCATTGTGTAGATGTACCACATTTTCTTTATCCCTTCATCGGATAAGGGACACTTGAGTTGTTTCCAGCTCTTTGCTATTGTGAAGAGAGCCACAGTAAAAACATGGTTTAGCATGTTTCTCTGGGACAGGTTGAGTCTTGCACTAACTAGTTATTTTTAGAGAGTATATATATATATTTTTTTTTAATTTTTATTGATGCTTTGTGCATTTCGTACATCATTTTCCAATTCAGATCAGGCATATTTCCCTTTCCCTTCCCCCCACCCCCACCCCATCCCAGATCATGTATTCTGCCTTAACT
>VZQC01010091.1:1517605-1573151 GCA_009823505.1 Rhizomys pruinosus
ATAGAAGAGAAGCTTGGCAGCAGACTACAAGACATAGGTGTAGGAAAAGACTTCCTAAATCAGACAGCAGCTGCACAAGAAATAAGATCGACAATTGACAAATGGGACCTCATTAAACTCAAAAGCTTCTGTACATCAAAGGAAGCAATAAAGGAAGTGAGGAGAAGACCCACAGAGTGGGAGGAAACCTTCACAGCAGATACATCTGACAAAGCATTAATTTCCAGAGTATACAAGCTACTCAAAAAACAAAGAAGAAAGAAAACAAATGGATCACTCAAAAGAGAGTATATATGTTTTAAAGATGTATAATATGAGATTATTGCCCAGGGTGAAGAATGTTTGTGTAATAGGGATTTTTAGAATTTGTTTAGTCATTGTTGCCACTTTTTTTTTTTTGGTCTTTTTGAGACAGTGTCTGCCTGGAGCTCCATCTGTCCTAGAGCTCTCTGTAGTCCAGAGGTCTGCCTGCCTCTTTTTAACCATGACATTCTTTTTGTAGATCTCCTATACAACCTTACATTTATTCTTACCAAGTAACACCTTTTTCTTGAATTCTCCAAATCTTCATCTTTTATTTGGCCTTTGTTTCAGTTATTTACTACTTTTGTCATGCCATTTATGTATGTGCAAATCCTATCATCTTTCTTCCTGGAAGCCTTCTTGGGTTGTATCAAGTATTAATGGTGCTTTCTACTGCTGTGTAAGTCTTGTCCACCTCATTAGTATTCTTTTGGCACCATCTTTGCTTGTCTTGATGTGCTCTATATGTATTTCTTTTAAAATTTCAAGTAGGTCAAAATAAGGTAGACAAGGAGATAGGATTAGACCAGAGGGTCTGTCACCAAGACAGTTGACTTTGATGTTTTATCTTGGTGAATACATCATTTCCACATCTGGAGACTTGAATTCTATGTTCTGACTCCTGTACATGGTGCAACTTGGTGGAGAGCAGGGAGCAAGTGTGTAGTTCTTCCATGTAAACTGTGGGAACCTGTGTACCTTTTAATAAACTTCTCTTGAATGGGGTAGCAGTTTTCAACTTCTGTATCTTGGTTTTGGAATTTGAAATAACAAACTTGTCTGCAGACCACAGAAGGAACAGGGCTTTCTTGAAGGCTGTTTGCTCACAGCTCAGGGAGGCTCCAGTCCCTCCTCCCATTAGCAGGCCTTGTAACCGGAAACCCTGTTTATTTCAGCTACATTTCTACTTTACTTCTGGAGTGTTTTCTTACTGGCATTGCTTGTCTTTCTGAACATATTTTCCTGTGTTTCCACTCTGTTTTTGAAGCTTTCGTTTCCTTTTGCTTTGATTTGTTGGTGTGCACAGATTTTGCTGTGGGCTATTTACCAGTGTGCACTGATGTTATAATGCAAACTTGTGGCTTCTGGGAGCCTCTTATGAATGAAAGGGTTGTATCTTTTTCAGTTCCTAAGTGGGTGTGGGTTAAAGTCAGGCTTACTGTTGGTGTTGCATTGTGTTCCACACAATGTATTAACTTATACTATGTGCTCAGTTAGAATTTGTTGGCTAGCCAGGCGTGGTGGCACACATCTTAAATCCCAGCACTCAAGAATTTTGAGTTCAAGGCCCACCTGGTCTATGTAGCGAGTTCCTGGGCTAGCTGGGGCTACAGGAAGAAACTGTCTCAAAAAACCAAAAACCAAAAACCAAAAAAACCCTCAAAAACCCAAACAGAAAAAAAAGCCCCCCACAATTTGTTGGCTAAGATAATTATAGAAAAACATTATATTTTAAAAGTTAACATTTGTTGTTTATTTTTTTATTTTTTAGTGTGTGTTTGTGTGTATGTGCTTATGTGTGTGTGTTTGTGTGTGTGTGTGTGTGTGTGTGTGCGTGCGTGTATGTGCGCACACCCAGGAAGACATCATGTCCTGGTCTGTACCCCATTCCTTTGAGACAAGGTCTCTGTCTGAACCTGGAGTGACAGTGAAGTCCATCAAGCCCAGTGATCTGTTGTTTCTGGCTTTTACATGGGTGCTGGGATTCTGAACGCAGGTCCTTGAACTTAATGCACCAAGTGATCTTACCCACTGAACCATCTGTCTTATTTTTTTGTTCAGTTGTTTCTTAAAAGTGGAAACAGCCAGAATTGACCAGAGTCCAAGTCAACAGCTCCAGAGAGAGTGGACTGTTTTACCTCTCATCCACCTGTGCCCCTTTTCTAAGCCTAGGGAACAACCTGCGGAAGAGGGGGCGTGGTAGAATGTAAGGGCTGCGATTGGGGTGAATGGTGAAACTACAGCAATGTAGTCTGGACACTCATTTGATCAACTTGATTGAACAAACAACCTGTCACCCCCCACTGGATGGTGGGGCTGTAGGTGTTTGGGCACAACAGCCTGCAGATAGGTTTTGCATGAAGGATGCTTGTACTCATGGATTATCACTTATAGCTAAAAATGAAAAAAAAAAACTGAGAGAAAGATGCAGGACAGTTATGGCAGAATGCATGATCTGGGATGGGGTGGGGAGGGGGGGGGAGGGAAAGGGAAATAAGCCTGAACTGAATTGGAAAAAATGTATGAAATGCATAAAGCATCAATAAAAACTAATTTAATTAGAAAAAAAAAAGTGCTCTGGTTTTGGGAAGCTGTCAATCTTTAGGGGACCTTTGCTTTTGTTTCACTGATTGGATTAATTTGTGTTGATCCAGAATTTATATTGTAAGTAGTTTTTTTTTTTTTTAAACTGGGGAAAAACAGTGAAAGTAGCTGTTTGAAAACTCAAGTGGAAGAAAAGTACATTTGAATTTGCATAATCTTTGTTTCAAATTTACCTAGGACTTTATAGTGGTAAATGCATAGAAAATACTAAGCATTTTCTCCTAAACCCAGGTTGAACCTCATTAACCTTGATGGGCTATTTGTATTCATAAGAATTCCAAACATCCTTGATAAGTTATTCCCCCTGATTTAATCTATGCCTCTATCTTCCATCAACTTAACTCTTGAAAAAATTTGACTTTTAAATTCAACTAAGAACTTTGAGGAAAGAAAAAGAAAGAAAAAATTATCAAGATGCTAACATAACTTAGATTAAATGTTGAAAGTAATAATTGAGTGACAACTGGAATGATTATTCATAAGGAAAAATTAGGACTGTAATGTCAGGAGGTACTTTTAAAGAGAGAGAAGAAAGTAGAAAATATTGACTTTTTAGTACACTAGAAACAGGGACGGTTGATTCTTTGTCAGTACTGTTAGCATCAGTTCTTTCCTTTATTTTGACAGTGTCTCCATCATCACTGTGTTGCCCTGGTTGGTCTCAAACTCACTATTATAGACTAGGCTGGCTTTGAAGTAATGGAGTTCCTGCCTCTGCTTCCCAAGTGTTGGGATTAAAGGCATGCACCAACACACCTGCCAGTTCTTTTGGCTGTTATGTTTCCTCTGTAAACCTGTCCCCTTAGTTGTACAATAATACCTTCTTCAATACTGCCCTTAATAGCAAGGTTCTTAGAGATACAGACCTAAACTCCTTAATTAGTCTGCCTTCAATTAATTCCCTGTTTAAAATCTTAATGATTTTTTTTTCCTATTCCTAGTATATGTTGCAAAACAAGGCACTATTCAAGCATTAAATACTTTTTAATATCCAGGATAGATTATTATTAAAACACAGAAGCAAATTTATTGACCTTAGTGGAGATGAGGTCTGCTTCTGACAATGGGACAAAGTGTTAAGTCTGTAAATGCTCTCTGTGCTCAAGGTTTTAAAATAGGTGGCTTGGCAGAGAGACTCTAAGTCAGAATAGTAAAGCAAAATAGAACCGCATATTTTTCTGGTGGTCTTAGTTAAAATTCCCACATCCTGCCGGGCGTGGTGGTGCACGCCTTTAATCCTAGCACTTGGGAGGCAGAGGCAGGCTGATCTCTGTGAGTTCAAGGCCAGCTTGGTCTACAAAGTGAGTTCCAGGACAGCTGGAGCTACAGGGAGACCCTATCTCAAAAAGACAAAAAAAAAAAAAATTCCCACATCCTTTCTCTACTAGTAAAATAAGAGAATTATAAGTGTTAGGTTTGTGTCTGAGCAACCCCAAATAAAAGGAAAACACCAGGCTTAGGCACTCCGGAAGAGTTCACTCGAAGGTAGCTGGGGCTGGGGCTTCTAGGTGAAGCATAGCAGGCAGGAGCAAAATGGTGCCTGTCCAGGTCCTTTTAGGTGTCTAGGTCAAGACAGCAGATAAAGAGGAAGAGAGGTCATTGATAACAGTTTCTGGAGGGAGTGGAAAATCTGTGTGCTCTGGGAATGCTTGTCATAAATTCCAGATCTTTGGGAGAACCAAACCCAACAATATTTGGGGAAATATGAAAACTGTTCTGTTTCCTTCACTTTTTCAGTGCCATAAAGAATTCTGTAAGGCTGGGAAATACCAGTGGGCCAAATATCTTGATTTTTTTTTTCTTTTATACATCATTGATATTTTAGAACTTTCACATTTGAATGGGATTAACAAAGAATTCAGTAATGAGAGTATTTTCAAGTTTATATTCTCAAATCATGGTATATCCTCATTTTTGAAACAAAATTTACATACCTATGTAAAGATAAGGATTATACCTAGATGTTGTCTGTGTGACACATATATGGGGGGATAACATGGCACACCCCACTTTTTGACAGTATGTGAAGTGTTGATAACTTTAATAAAGTTATCATCTGATTTGATGTCTAAAGTAATTGCAAATATAAAATAGAGCTTTGAAAAAGCAACTTGCCATGGAAAGATGGGTGATCTGAGACAAATGAGGTGCAGTTGTAGCAGCATAGAAGTATGTGCTTAGCACAGGTGCTGTTAAAAGGGGGTTAGTGGGCTTGGAACATGCAGATTTTTATGGCTCATACATTATCCCTGGAGTCTTTAGAGTTACCGTATCTTTAGAGTAATTTTAATTTGATAGCATATCATTTTAAGTAGCAAATTAAATTTTTTTTAATGTTTGTTTCAGGCAGCTTTCTACAGGCATGTAAAAAGAAATGAGATTGTATTCAGTCTTAAAAAACAAAAGTTAGTTGGCCTGTTATAGTCTTTAAAGTTTTCAAATAGTACAAACCTATAAAATAAAGCTAAATTATTTATATGTATCAAGAAAACATTTAAAGAGGCGGAGCGATGTCTCAGTGTGCACTGGCTGCTCTTGCCGAGGGCCCAGGTTTGATTCCTAGCACCCATGTGACAGCTAACAACCACCTACAACTCCAGTTCCTGGGAAAACCCATACCTTCTGACTTCGACTGGCATTGCACTACACAAGTGCACTTATATACATCTAGGCAATATGTTCATACAAATAAAATAAAAATATATCAAATATTAAAAGAAAGAAAAATTGTTTTAGATGTTAATAGGTAACATGACTATTTAGACAGGGAAGGCCTGACAATAGGTCATATTTTAGATGCTAATAGGTAACAAGACTGTTTAGACAGGGAAGGCCTGACAGTAGGTCATGAGGGATGACAGGGATGAAGGATGGTGCTCGGCTCACTTTCTCCTTTTTTGTTTGTTTTTGGAACCTCAGTGCAGGGGATGGCTTTGCTCATGTTCAGAATGGGCCTTTCCTCCTAAATTAAACCCTTTGAATAACCCTCATAGGCATATCCAAAAGTATGTTTTTCATTGTGATTCTATTAATTATTCACAGACATATATTAAAGAAAGAAAAGACATGAGAGATTTATCAAGGCAGAAAGGACAGGAGGCTTCAAGTATGTATTTGAGGTTCTAAGTGCACAGTGATGGACATTTTGCAGCACTTGTAATTGTGTTCTGATTTACAAACTGAAGAGCTTAGTATAGTCCTCTAGTTCATTGAGGAGGAAGAATCCTGGCAAATGTATCAAACTTTAAGTTGAGTTACCTTAAGGGTTAAACCCTAGGAGCCTTTGTGACATGAAAATATACTTAATACTCAAAAAGACTGTCATATTGTAGCATAGCTTAAAATCTGCTTTGATGTTATCTGTTTCCACTTTCCAGTGGTCTCTCTAGACAAATAACATCTTTTGGAGAGGAAGATATTGTCACCTAGAGCCTTGTATTATTTCTGTAATTTGTCATACAGTGCCTGGCATTTATTTATAACTTAAGAGGCACATCAGGAAACAAGTCCAGGCTATCAGAAAGTACAAGAGAAAAAACAAAAACTCAGTACCCCTTACTTAAGGGAACTCTGAGTAAAAGCAATGAAGAGGAAACTTGCTGGTACTTGACTTATCTACTGAAAACTCTTTCAATACCATGTTTACTAGTAGTTTGGTTTTAAATGACTCTTAAACTAAGTATTTGAAAAAAGTAATGACTTAGGTTCAGTCATTACTCTCTACTTTGTCATGTTTGTTTTTTTATTGAAAACAAAGTTTCTGCTCTTTTAAGTAAAATTTATATACTCTCAAGTAAGATATTTAAAAGGTTAGAGAAATAAAGAGTATTCACAATCAAAATTATGAGCCAAAAGAGGAGCTCTTCCTGTAGCTACAAAGGAAATGGACCTTATAAAGAATATCAAGCCATTCTATAAACTGTGTGTAGATTTCAAACTCTAGATTAGTATTGTCTGTTAACACTTTCAGCATTGGAGATATTTTAATCTGTACTGTTTAGTGTAGTTTAGCCAGCTGTCCTCATTTAGCCTTAAAATGAAGTCTGCCTATTTGAATTTTTAGTTTTGGTCAATTGAACTGTAAGTAGAAGTGGCAGGCGGCATTGCGATTGGGTTTTGTGAAAATGGTTTGGTTCATACTTTAGATTCTTAGTGTATAGAGAGCACACAGCTTTTTCTTTGAATATTAGGTGGTTGCTATGGGTACAGTGTTGAGTTTATGAAAATGCTGATCAAAGAAACGTCTCCAAATACCATTCTTTTCTTGTCTACTAGATGCAAACCAGGGACTAGTTTTGTTTTAAGAAGATTATTTATTATTTATTTATTTATTTTATGTGTGTGAGTGTGTTGCCTGCATGTGTGTAAGTACACCCGTGTTATACAATGCCTACAGAGGACAGAAGAGGTCCTTGGATCCCTTGGAACTTGAGTTAACGACCATGTAGGTGCTGGGATTTGAACACAGGTCTTCTGCAAGAACAGGTGGTGCCCTTAGCCACTGAGCCATGTCTCTAGCCCTGTTTTTTTGTTGTTATTGTTATTTTTTTAAAAAATGAAGAAAAGCTATTTATCTCATTTAATCTTCAGCTTTGATTTCCTCCTCATGTGAAAAATACAAAACTTTGCCAGGCGTGGTGGCGCACGCCTTTAATCCCAGCACTCGGGAGGCAGAGGCAGGCAGATCTCTGTGAGTTCAAGGCTGGCTTGGTCTACAGAGTGAGTTCCAGGCCAGCTGGGGCTATAAGGAGACCCTGTCTCAAAATGATTAAAAAAAAAAAAAAAAATACAAAACTTGTTTTCTTCTAAGCATTTAATATCATGCACAATAATGTGTTATATATCTTTCAAATAAACCATAATGCTGTTTCTTAATGGTATATTGCAATAATATTACAGGTTAGCTTTTTTTGTCAGTGTATGTTATGAAGTTAGGAATAATGTCTTTTAGTTGGGTTATATGGTTTATCCTAGACATCTCTGCTGTTACATCCATACTGGTAAGGTGTTGTAGACATGTGCTTGTCATCGATACCTGCTTTGGTCTGCTGTATTAGCAGAACTGTAAAAAAATTGTTCTGCCTCATTCAAAAGCATCCCTTCATAAAACTGCTTAAACCAGCATAGTTTTATCTAATATATATCCAAATTTCCTTTTCTCAAAGTATCTATTTCAGTTAAACATCAGAGTTGCAGGCTTAAAATTATTGGTCTAATGGTGTATGAGAAAGATTAAGAAAACACAAATATACTTTAAGATACATGTGCTAGGATCAGATTTCCCTTGTATATTGCTGGGACCTACAAGTTAATTATGTGCCCCCTTGCATTTTAAGTTAAATGTTCTGAAGAAATACGTATTTAAAATCTTATGTATAATGAATACCATGGCTAATGAAACAGAAGTTAATATTTCATTTCTTCACAGAGATGAATGTATTTAATTAATTGAACATTATTTTCTGTACTTTGCTTAAGCTTAGTATCATGTTTCATTAAAAAGTACAAGTAGTTATATGAAACAGATACGTTCTCATAGGATTTGTGGAGACACAGTTATTTTAATCACTAAGACTTAAGGGACCTAATATTTGGACTAATGTTATGTATGTGTCTTTTCTTTATTAAGAAAATGGTATACGTAGTTAAAGTCAATATGATAGAAATGGAAAGTAACATAAAAAGTGTTTGTGACTTTGCACTAAAATGGCCCCTAATGTTGCATTTTATCTGTAATTCATTAAAAATTTTAATCAGTTTAAAATTATTTAATGTTATTTTTCTTGAGTTTAAGAATTTGCTTCCATATTTTTTTAAATTTTATTTATTTATTTTTAATGTGGATGAGTGTAGTGTCTGCATGTAGGTTTGTGCACCCGTGTCGTGCAATGCCGCAGAGGTCAGAAGAGGGCGTCGGATTCTCCTGGAACTGGAGTTCTCCTGGAATTGGAGCTTCAGACGGCTCTCGGCCGCCATGTGGGTACTGGGGATCGAACCAGGTCCTCTGCAAGAGCAGTCGGTGCTCTTAACTGCTAGGCCATCGCTCCAGCCCATTGCTTCCGTATTTTAAGTGTTGTGTTAGTTCCTTTTCTGTTGCTGTGATACAATAGGCAACTTGACCAAAAGGCAACTTAGGTTTACAGTCCCAGAGGAAGAAGTGTCTGTTGTAGTAGCCGGAGGCATGGCAGGGAGCAGTAGGAGAGGAGAGCTCAGAGATCACATCTTCAAGTAAAAAGTAGAAAGAGCAAACTGGAACTTGGATGAACCTATGAGCTCTCAAAATCTGCCTTGCACTGATACACTTCCCCAGTGTGGCTGCACCTCCTAACACCCCTCCACTCCCCCCACAAAATAGCACCATCACCTGGGGACCAAATATTTAATACTTGAGCCTATGGGGACATTTTTCATTCAAACCAAGTACATATTTTACTTTCAACTATTCTGTACTTAAACAGAAGCTTTGTATAGCATGGTCTCAGTGAGTGATGGCCTAATTTAGCTTCATGTGGATATATTTCAGGGCTGTAGACTTGCTTTGATTGATTTGAGTTCTTTTATTCAAGGAGACACTTGCCTTAGTTCTCCTTACTGTGGAAAATTGATTAGTTGTTCTTTCAGTATCAGTTCGTCAAACACCTAAATTATACTGAAATGAATGAGTTCATCAAGACATGCAAGAGTATGTCAAGCTAATTTCCCCACAGAGGTGAGAATTTCAGGTTGAATTTTATTAAATCTATTAGCTCTTTTGTTTATTCATTAAAGGCAACACTTTATAATATTGGGGCTTAATGTGGGAAGGACTGTTCTAGGTATTTTATGGAACCCCAGGTGTGGATAGTATGATTATCACACCAAGCTCTACCCAGGCTTCTAGAAAGCATTAGAAGCTGCTGTTGCAAAAAGCCTCAGAGACACAGGTAGGAGATGCCGCACAACAGAAAGTCTCTACTTTTTTTTTTGTCTTTTTGAGACGGGATCTCCCTGTAGCCCCAGCTGTCCTGGAACTCACTCTGTAGACCAGGCTGGCATTGAACTCACAAAGATCTGCCTGCCTCTGCCTCCCAAGTGCTGGGATTAAAGGCATGCGCCACCATGCCTGGCTATAATTTTGGGATCAGTGAGTGGCAGCAAGACAAACAGCAGACAGGTGCAAAATTAAATCCTCTTTTGCAACCCAGAACTCATTGTTCAGTATGAGTTTTGATACATATAAGAAGGAACATGACAAGACAGAGAAAAAAAAAAGACAAACAGCAAGAAAATGTCCTTAGTTTACTACTACCTTCCACATTTCTCTCTCACGTTTGTTTATGGATATAATTTGTACCCCAAACCTAACTCAGGAGAGTGCTGGGTACTCTTTGTTTACAGGATCAGCACTAGGGATAATTTGTTGAAATTTTTTTTTCGAGGGGGGGGTCTTTTTGAGACTCCCTGTAGCCCTAGCTGGCCTGGAACTCACTCTGTAGACCGCGCTGGCCTTGAATTCACAGAGATCCACCTGCCTCTGCCTCCTGAGTGCTAGGATTAAAGGCATGCACCACTGCACCTGGCTTTGAATTTTATTTCAAATGGCAGTTGGAATTAAATGTAATTCTGTTTTCAAGTGGCTTGTCTTCTGTTTTTTGCAGTACGCCTACCTCTGCCTCCCAAGTACTGGGATTAAAGGTGTGTACCATCTCCTGGTAGGATTACTGTTTTTACTGTTGGGAAGAGCTAAGCTTTCCATGCCTGTGCTTGAGACTTCATTTTGTGTTAATCTGAATTTTTCCTACATTCAGATAGCTGCTACTTTCACTGTACTGTTTCTAGAAACTGTATTGTGGTAATGATCATTCTTTTTTGGTTGAGGAGTTTCTATGGGAAATATTGTCATAAGACTTGTGTTCTCACCAAAGATTCGTAACCAAAACAATTATACTTAAAATAAACTTAATAAGAAATAAAATCCTTTAATCTGTAGTAATTAAAATTAAAAAATTATATGTTCCACTTAATAAGTATAATGTAAACATCTATTAAAGTTTATAGAATGCATTTTTTATTCTAGTACATTAAACAGTATGTATATAAAGACAAAGCCAAAGTTATTATAAAATTGATACACATATAACCGGTAGGCCAGCTGTTATAATACTAAATTACAAATTTATAGTTATGTTCTCCCCCTAGAATTCAGAAGGGCTTTCATCCCAACTTTGTCAGCTATTTCATAATGGAAGAAGTTAAACACGTGGCCTTGTCTCCTCATCAGTTTTCAGTTCGAAACAGAAAACTTATAGATGATTGTATTTTCATTTGGCTATATCATGTGGTGGGATTTTTTTTTTATTTTTGAATTATATTATTTGACTCCTTGAAAACAGCTTTTATTTATGACTTTTAGGAGGCCTGTTGTGTTGGTCAGATTCACTAGTTATCCTTTTCTCCTGTCCCGTATTCTCTTCCCAAGCCCTTTCCTCTTCCAGTGTCCTGGTTAAGGGTGATATGATGATGAGAAACTCTGAAAGAGCTCAGGTCAGCAGTATTAGGGCCACTGCAGCTTTAGTGCTGTTGGGAATGGAATTCCGTGATTGGCTGCTCTGGACATTTGTTTTTCTGTCCCTGTTTTCCCCATCCTTGGTTCTTTTTCTCTTAAATATTTTTTTCTTCTCTTCCCTCTCCTCCCCTCTCCTCCCCTCCCTTTGCTCCTCCCCTGCCCCTTCCCCTCTCTCTCCCCTCCCCCTCCATCTCCTGTCCTCCCTCTCCTCTCCCTCTCCTTCCCCCCTCCTCTCCCTGTCCTCTACCCCTTCTCTTCCCTCCCCTCCTGTCCCCTCCCTTCCCCTTCTCTGCCCTTCCCTTTTCTCTTCTCTTTTTTTGAGACAGGGTCTCCCTCTAGCCCTGCTAGTCTGGAACTCACTTTGTAGCCCAGGTGGTCACAGAGATCCACCTGCCTCTTCCTTCCAGGTACTGAGACTAAGAGCATGTGCCATCATGCTCTACTCTCTTAAATACTCTCATTAGCAACAGAGATTATCTTCTTTTGTTCACTTAATACCTACCGTTAGTTTAGGAATCTTCTTTTGAAGGAAGCATCATTATTAGGAAACCTTAATTCTGATGACAGACCCAGCATCAGTTTGTTGTAGGCAGGCTGAATTGTGAGGCAAAATGACATTTGAAACAGACAAAAAGTGACTGCTGAAATATATCACAGTCATTAAAAATAACTGTTAGGTATCTGTCTCTCCTGCTAGGCTGTGTAGTTCTTTGGAACAGCAGAATATAGAGCCATGTCATCGTATTCATCTTTGTCTCTGAGCAGCTTGCATAGGAATTGAGCTAGGGAATGTTTACTGTGCCGAATGGCCTAGCGGTTAAGAGAGCTGACCGCTCTTGCAGAGGACCTGGGTTCGATCCCCAGCACCCACATGGCGGCTAAGAACCGTCTGTAACTCCAATTCCAGGAGAACTCCAGTTCCAGGGGAATCCGAGACCCTCTTCTGACCTCCGCGGCATTGCACGATACGGGTGCGCAGACCTACATGCAAACAGTACATTCATACACATAAATAAATAAAATAAAATTAAAAAAAAAAAAAGCTATTTTCCTTAGAAAAATGGACAAGTGTTATTTTCTTTCGGGTCTCCTAAATGCCATAGTTTGTTCAGCTTTGTTTAATTTGATTACTAAAATTGAAATTAGATGAAAAAAAGAACTGGCTATAAAAGCCTATTCCTGCTTTAAAAGGATAATATCCAATTATTTTTAATGTAGCCATAATATTTTAGTATCTGAGTGTTAGCATGGTCCCTTGGTGACTAATCATCCTCAACTACATATCTGATCGTGTTAATCCCTTGCTGCATAACCTTTGAAGGCTCAAAATGGATCTCGTTGTCCTCTCAGTTCAGTTTCTGACCTTGGTTTCTAGTCTTGCTTCAACCTTCTGGAGCTCCTCCTCTTCAGAGCCAGCCCCAGGCTCCGGACTCTGATGTGTATCTTTTGGTCACGCTGGCTCATTTCCTCTGGTTGACAGATCTTCTCTTCTTTGCGTTTTATTTTGCCTGCGATTCCCTTCTTTCATCTTTCTTCTTTCTGAGGTGTTAATGGACAGATTACTTTTTATTAAATCTACTGACCTTGGTGCTGTTGCCATTAGCTGTTATCAGTGTGTGTTCTCTGCCAGTCAGCATTGCTTATGAAGGGCTTTCCTCACAAGCCTAGTGTACAGTCTTGAACATTATTGCTAACACATGGTTCATGCCTGGTATTTATTTGTTCATTTATTAATTTATATTTTGTTTGTTTTTGAGAAGAGTCTTCTTCTGTAGTTCTGGTTGGCTTGGAACTCACTATATAGCCTAGGCTAACCCTGAGTTTTGTAATCCTCTTGCCTCAGCCACCATGCCCAGCAGGATATGAAGGATTTTTTTTTTTCAATATACGATAGACAGTGCTTTACCACTGAACTATAAACTCAGATCTTGATTTTTATTTAAACTCAGGTCAACCCTTATCCTGTCCTTTTTTTTTTTTTCCAGATTTCTACAAAATTCTAGAAGTATTGGTGCATTGAAGTTTGTGTTCCTTTCTGTTTCTGGCAAGTTATATAGATATTACAGAAGTTCTTTGGTTTATAGTCAGGTGATTAATACAGTGATGTTGTATCAGTATGAGATTGACTCCTAAGGATCTGTGACTAGTCTTTCTCTACAAAATACCTACTTTCCATCACTCTGCCTCATTGTATGCAGACATTGTATCACCTCTTCTAATCCTAACTTGGCCTCTGGTCATATATAAAGATTATTCATTGGTAGACTGGCCTCTGGTCATATATAAAGATTATTCATTGGTACACATTCAGATCTGCCACTCACTCTTCTGGGCACTTTCGGGGATCTCGTGTAGGTTGTCATTGCTCAGAAAGGTTGGTATTGTTCAGTCCATTTTGTAAATGGAGTTGCTTTGGTTCAAAGAGAATCAGCTGCTCTTCTAAGGCCACAGAGTACTAGAGCTGAGATTTGAAGTCAGCTCTGTGGAACCTCTGTGATTCCTTCCCTAGAGATACTACTGTTTTTTTCTGTTTTGTCTATGTTGGCCTCTAACTTTTGATCCCCCTGCCTTACTTAGCCTTCCAGTTAGCTAGGACCAAAGGGATGTGCCAGCATACCCATGAAGTTACCAGCATGCCCACCTAAGGCATTGCTTTCCAGTAGTTAATGTTTGGCTATGTTCTCCTTTTTTTAAAAATTTTATTTATTTCTGTATGTGTATGAATGTACTGTCTGCATGCAAGTCTGTGCACCCGTGTCATGCAATGCTGCGGAGGTCAGAAGAGGGTCTCGGATTCCCCTGGAGCTGGAGTTCTCCTGGAATTGGAGTTTCAGAAGGTTCTCGGCCGGCATGTGGGTGCTGGGGATCGAACCCCGGGTCCTCTGCAAGAGGAGTCGGTGCTCTCAACCGCTAGGCCATCTCTCCAGCCCCTGTTCTCCTTTTTATTTACGAGTTTCCATGGGAAGTATCATAAATACCACAGGTATAAAATGGTTATGGGGGCTAGAGAGATGGCTCAGTGGCTAAGAACACTCACTGCTGTTGCAGAGGACCTGGGTTCAATTTCCAGCACCCACATGGCAGCTAATAACCATCTGTAACTCCAGTTCCAAGAGATCTGACACCCTCTTCTGACCTCCACAGGCATTGCATGATATGAGGACACTTATGTATATGTAGGCAAAACACTTATGCACATAAAAATCAAAATAACAAAATAAAAAGTGCTTATAAAATGCATTTTATTTATTTATTTATTTTTTGGTCTTTTTGAGACAGGGTCTCCCTGTAGTCCCAGCTGTCCTAGAACTAACTCTGTAGACCAGGCTGGCCTTGAACTCACAAAGATCCGCCTGCCTCTGCCTCCCAAGTGCTAGGATTAAAGGCGTGCGCCACCACGCCCGGCATAAAATGCATTTTAAAATATTATGTTTTTATTTTATGTGCATGAATGTATTACCTGCATATATGTAATTGTACCTGCATTGTATAATGTTCATGGAGGTCAGAAGGTGTCGGATCCTCTGGAACTGGAGTTATGGACGATTGTTAGCCTCCATGTGGGTACTGGAAATTGAATCCAGGTCCTCTGTAAGAACAGCCACTGCTCTTAACCACTGAGCCATCTCTCCAGCACCCCAAAATACACATTTTTCATATTAGCATGACTTCGTAGGCAGACATTCAGTTTTTCTTCCAGTAGGAAGGATTTTTTTTATAAATTTTTTCCATTGATTGCAGAATTTAATTCAGTATATTTTTATCACATTCAGACCCTCTCCTTACTCTCCAGCCCCTCCCAGGATTGTTTTTGTTTTTTGAGACAATGTTCCATTATGTAGTCCAAGTTAGCTTAGCAGTGAGGAATTTTTAGAAGATATTGGCCTAAGTAGATCTACATTTTTGTATATCTTCATTGCTTCACTAAATATAATATTGTATTTCCACATATTCTATTTTTATTTTTTGTTACATATTCATTGTACATGGTAATCAGTATAGATAGGACATTTACATATAACTGTATAGTGTAGTGTGAGCATATTCCTCCATTGTACTTGTTATATATTCATTGTACATGGTAATCAGTACAGTTAGGACATTTACATATAAGTATATAGTGTAGTTTGAGCATATTCCTCCATTCTCCCATTTTTCTTTTCTCCTTCCTCTTCTCTCCTCCTTGTTAGTACCAAGATTTTAAATTAAAAATTATTTTATGTAAGAATTATATAAAGATATAAATAAAATATGTAGTAACATTTATAATTTATAGTCATAATTTATATATAATATATTATTGTATTTGATTGATGTCTTATATAAATTTTGTGTGAGTATGTGTGTGTGTGTTTTGTATGTGATTGTACACATGCTTGCCATGGAGTATGGAAGTCAGGAATAACTTTCTGGTGTTCTTTCTTTGCTGTGGTTCTAGGGACTGAGCTCACATCATTAGGCTTGTATAGCCAGTGTCTTTACCTGCTGAGTCATCTTACTGCCACCTGACTTTTCATTTAAAGAAATTATCATTATTGTATGTGTATGTGTATTTTATGCTGTGTATATGTAGGAGGAGGGGTTTGTGCCACAACATGTGTGTGGAGGTCAGAGGACAGCTTCGTGGAGTTGTCTCTCCTTCTACCTTTATGTGGGCTCTAGGTGTTGAACTCAGGTCATCAGGTTTGTACAGTATGTGCCTTTACCAGCAGAGCTCTCTTGTTGGCCCTATACTTTTTAAATTTTGACTTGTTTTTAGTTTTTTTAATTTTTAAATTATTATTTATTTATTTATTTTTGTCTTTTTGAGATAGGGTCTCCCTTTAGTCCCAGCTAGCCTGGAGCTCACTATGTAGACAGGCGGGTCTTGAACTCACAGAGAGCTGCCTGCCTCTGCCTCCTGAGTGCTGTAAATATTTTATTTTCTATGTGAGTGATTATATTGCCTATATGTATATAAGTGGACCCATGCCATGCAGTGTCCATGGAGGCCAGAAGAGGGCATCAGATCTCCCAGAACTAGAGTTACAGATAGTTGTTAGTAGCCATGTGGGTGTTGGGAATCAAATCGCGGTCTTCTGCAAGAGCAGTCAGTTCTTCCCCCTACCCCTGCTTTCCTTACAAGACAGAGTCTCACTATGTTGTCTTGGCTGTACACTAGTCAGGCTCCAATGCATAGAAAGTCTGCTGCCTCTGTCTTCTGAGTGCTGGGATTAAAGGCATGCACCACCAAGCCCTTAATGCCTTATTTGTATGAACAAGCTATGTAACTTTTGTAGAATTGGGCTATTAGTGTTCTAGGGGTTGGAGAGATGATTTAGCAGTTAAGATCACTTGCTGCTTTTCCAGAGGACCAGAGTTTGGTTCCTAGTACCCACTCTAGGTGGGTGCCAGTTGCTTGTAACTACAGCTGCAGGGGAACTGAAACCCTCTTCTGGAACCTATACATACATGGTATATATTCACAAACACAAATATATAAATAAAAATAGCAAAAAAACAAATCTTCAAGAACCAGTTTTAAAGGGAGAGGGGTCTAGATATGTTGTTTATAGGTATTAATCAGTGTTAATTGTTTTTGAAGTGAGAAGTTGTTGAGGCCTTATTTTCTGTCTCCTGTATATTCTTTGGTCCCTTTTAATGGAATAAAGAATTAATGGGTTAGGCCTGAGACTTTTGCTATTATCTGAGAACCTGAGAGATAAAAAGTTTTCTGCAGTGATAGAAACTTTCCCTAAATAATAATAAGGGTGATTTACTTCGTATTTTGTACAAGTGTCACTTGTGTTGAATACCTGCTTTTTGTCTTAGAGGTTTGAATTTTGATACATGTTAGGCAGATGGATCTTACATGAGCAGCCTATAATGAAATGTTGGGTACTGACTGACCCTTCATGAGTTTTCCTAATTGGTAACATTTTACACATCCTGTTAAAATTCACTGCTGGAACGATTGTGCAGTGTAACTCCACTGAGAGAGAACTGAGTGCTTACTCCTGGTTTCCATGGACATCACCCTGTCTTCCTTGTTCTTTTGTTGATCTTGTCTGGTATGTTTTCATTGTACTAAACTTTACTAACTCTGTCGATAATGTGCTGAGTCCTTAATATCCCAAACGTAAGACCTTAAGCACACATTGTCTTTTCTCCTCTTTTGAAGAAAGAATAGAAATGGAATGGAGTTATTTACAGTTTGAAATTAGATGGAATCTCTTAGAACCTTTTGATGATGTATGGAAAGTAATCCTTGTTAAATGGACTTTTGTGTGATTTTGGGGTTTCCCTTTTACAGTGTTTCTACAGTGAGAAGTGGATAGCTGATGAATGTATGAAGTGATACACAGCTCACTCATTTTGCTGTAGTGGCTGAGATAAATTTATAACTTCTAAATGTACAGGGTTCTTCAGGGTATCGTCTAAGATGCCTCTAGGAAATAGCAGTAATAAGCTTATTTATATAAGGAGGAGAGGGTCCTAATTTTCAGAAGCTACAGAAGATGAATTAGCCTTTAGTAAGATTCAGAATGGAGGCAGAGTGTGGTGGCATACACATTTGATCCCAGAACTTGGGTAGGATCTCTGTGAATTCCAGGCCAGGTTGGCCTACAAAGTTAAGTTCTTGGTCAGCCAGAGCTACACAGTGAGACCCTGTCTCAAAAAACAAAGATGCATAGTGCATAGGTCCATAATTGGGGGGTATCTTGCCTTAACTGCCTCATTCTTGCTTGTAAAGAAGAAGCTGTGTTGCATACTCAAAGTTTGGAGAAAGATTGTAGAGTATGAGATTAGGTATTTTGGACTGGCTGTTGTGTAGCCTGGGTAGGGGATATGGGAACAAACCTGGGTGCTAATTGGTGGCTCTTAATGTGTGATCAAGGTGACTGATAAGCTTGTGCCCTTAAGAGAGTCATAGCATGTGGTAGGAATGAAGAAATTGCTTAGTTCATCCAGAGTTGGTGGTTTTGTTGTTTAAAGTTCAGCAGATGACCAGTTTTGAAAAATGAGTTTAAGATGTCAGCATGTCAGCAAGAGAATGGCTGAACTGAAGGAGTCGGAGATAGGAGCCATGTTTGAAAGCTAACACAATCTGTGAAGGGAGAGGCGCTGTCCTGGACAGTAATCAGTGCAGCAGTAGACAGTAAGAGAGAGCTGGAGGCTGGGGCAGCGCACAAGGGCAGCCTGCAGGGCAGGAGGACCTTGCCTTCAAGGTGACAGTTCTGTAAAACATGAAGATAGAGCCCTGGAGTTTGTAGCTACAGGGCCATTGGATTTAGGGACTGTTCTAGTTTGTCTTCCATTGCTGTGACAAAACACTCTGACCGACACCAACTTGGGGAGGAAAGGGTTTATTCAGCTTACATCTTCTGGGTCACAGTTCATCTCTCAGGGAGCCCAAGGCAGGAACTCAGGGCAGGAACCTGGAGGCAGGAGCTGAAACACAAGCCGTGGAGGAATGCTGTTCACTGGCTTGCTCCCCTGGCTCATGCCCAGCCTGCCTTCTTATACTGTACACAACAACCTGCCCAGGGTGGCACTACTCATTGTGGGCTGGGCCCTCCCACACTGCTGGACAATCAAGACAATACTCCACAGATGTGGCCACAGGCCAATCCAATGGAGCCAATTCCCCATTTGAGGCTCCCTCAACCCAGGGGTGTCAAGTTGGCACTAAAGCTATCCAGCATAGGGACCTATAAAGATCAGATAGTCTAGGAAATCACAAACAGGGGCCCTGGATCAGACTCGGTCCAACTGTTTCATCCTGACTGGGTGTGTCATGTGGAACACGTTTTGTTTCCTCATTTTTTATTGAATTTTTGTGAATTTCGTACAATACTTTGTGGCCATTTTTAGACCACCTCCCCTATGAGCATCCGGCCATTAATACTCTGCCAGAATTCATGTACTCTGTTACATATATATATATATATATGTATTATATATATTAATGCCTATCATTAGTTGTCCTCTACATGTCCTTTTGTGTGGGTCTGTCCAATAGAGCCTGGTTAACCTATCCAGTTTCATACACTTAATAAGAAAACTGGAAATGCAAATTAAAACCACACTAAGGTATCATCTTACTCCAATAAGACTAGCCAAGATCAGGAAAACAAAAGACTCCAAATGCTGGATAGGTTGTGGGGAAAGGGGAACATTCATCCACAGCTGGTGGGAATGTAAACTGGTATAACTACTGTGGAAAGCAGTGTGGAAAACCCTTAAAAAACTCAAAATGAGCTTACCACCTGACCTAGTCATACCACTCCTGGGTTATACCCACAAGACTCATCCTACCACAAAGATACATGCACAGCTATGTTTTATTTCAGCTCTCTTCATAATAGCAAAGACCTGGAACCAACGCAAATGCCTCTCAACTGATGACTGGATAACAAAAATGTAGTATATCTACACAATGGAGTTCTATGCAGTGGTAAAGAAAGGTGACATCATGAGCTTTGCTGGTAAATGGATGGAACTTCAAGCCATTATGCTAAGTGAAGTAACATAGTCCCAGAAAAAAAAAAAGGCTAATGGTTTCCCTCATTTGTGGATGCTAACACCAAATCCCCAGTTGGCAGGCAAACTGAGCAACTTTATTATTATATTTCATTGTATCTGAAAGCAACTGTGCTATTCCAATGTGAATCTCTTAATGGACTCTAGAATTGTTCTACCACTTGTATTCACACATTGTAATTACCATATATGGATGGAAGATATGTATTCACATTCTCAAAAAAAATGTTAAGTTACACTTCTTTTTTTTATTTATTTATTTTTTTATGTGTATGAATATACTGTCTGCATGTAGGTTTGTGCATCTGTGTCATGCAATGCCAGGGAGGTCAGAAGACGGTGTTGGATTCCCCTGGAACTGGAGTTAAAGACGGTTCTCAGCCACCATGTGGGTGCTGGGGATTGAACCTGGGTCCTCTGCAAGAGCAGTCGGCGCTCTTAACCACTAGACCATCTCTCCAGCCCCAAGTTACACATCTTTTTACCAGCATGCAACTTTACTGTTAAAATGTGAATCTCTAAATGTGTTTAGGAATTAATGTATAGTTTATTTTCAGATTTTTTTTTTTTTTGTCTTTTTGAGACAGGGTCTTCCTTTAGTCCCGGCTGGCCTGGAGTTCACTATGTAGAGCAGGCAGGCCTTGAACTCACAGAGATCCTCCTGCCTCTGCCTCCCAAGTGCTAGGATTAAAGGCATGCACCACCATGCCCTGCTATTTTTGGATTTGTAATTTTGATTTATGTGTGGAGTGTATATATGCATATTTTGGAATAATATAAAATTAAAGGGAACAAAAAAGAGAGAGAAAAACCTATTCAAAGAACTGACCAAAACAGTAAACTTGTGCATCGAAAAGGTTATAAAAGACCGAGAAAAAGATGCAAGACAGGACTTAACATGTATGACAGAATCCATGAGCTCTGGCGGGAGGCAGGGGGGAAGTAAGGGGTGGGCATGGATGGGGGAATGAGTTTAAATTTGATTAAGAAATGTTATATGAAATGCAATCAATAAAAATTAACTTAAAAAAAAGAAAACTGACTCTCCCTCTCCCAGCAGTGATTGGTTGCCATAGTTCCTCAGGTAGCGTTGGGGCTTCTTACCAGCTTCCCCGCTCTATGCTGGGATTTTTGTCTGGCTTGAGGTTTCTTGTGCATGCTGTCCCCACTGGTGTGAGTTCCTTTGTGTGACTGGAAAAGTCTGGAAAGATGCTTTCTGTGGTCACACACCACCTCTCCTGCAATGATCCCTGAGCCTTACTTAGGTGGCAGAGATTTGATAAAGGTGTCCTATTTGGAACTAAACACTCTGCAGTCTCTTAATTCTTTGCATGTTGGCCACTTGTGGGTCTCCGGTCTGCTACATTAGGAAGCTTCTCTGGTGAGAGGAGAGATTCACTAATCTGTGTTGTCACAGTAAATCTTGAGCAGGTTTTAAGTGCAGCAAGTCTTGGTTGCCCTTAATACTGCTGGGTAGGATTTAGCCATGGCTGTGAATAGCCCCTCAACTAAACTGCTATTTCCTTTGACATTTACTCTTTGTCTAATTGATCTTTCTATTAACCAGGTGTTTAACACAGAGTAGGTATAATCATTCACCTTTTAAGTATTTGTTGCAGAAACACAAGAAGAAGATAACAAAGCTCCACATTTTTCAATGTGAAATTACTTGGTTGTTGCTCATTAATAAGGTTTATTTCTAGAATAGAAACTTTACCTTTTATCCTTAGTCTAAAAGTACAATCCTAGGGTTTCCTGATCTCTTTGTAGATTTTTCCACACAAGCAAGTTGCGTACTTTTCAGCTTACTGTTTTGTGTTGCGTGGAAAAAAGAGTGACTCATGTCTTCCAGGATGCCTCATAAAAAACAGCTCAGATGCAGACCCATTGCTCCAAAAAGGAGCTTTGTTTTATAGGCATCATTGTTTATTTTTTTAAAAAACCCACAGTTTTATCATAATGTCAAACCGATTTTAAGCATAGGTGGTGATGCTTAGCTTTGAGCCACTTATCATGGACTGAGGCTGAAAAATTCTGTGCTTGAGGCCAGAATCCTCTAAGTGCTTCTTGTTTGCTCATTTGTGCCTGCCTTAGTACACCGTAGATGATGTCTGTTGTTTATTCAATGCACAGCATCATTTTACTTCTCTGATTCATTATTACTTGGACACATGACTTTAATGTGACTTTAAAAATTATTTTTATTTTATGTGTATGCAGCCAATGCTGAATGTGTGTAAGTGCAGTCATATTGTGCAGTGCCCACGGAGGTCAGAAGATGGCACAGGATCCTCCTGGAACTGGAGTTGTGGACTGTTGTTAGCCACCATGTGGGTGCTGGGGAATTGCAAGATCAGTCAGTGTTCTTAACTGCTAAGTCTATCTAGCCCCTAATGTTACTTTCTAAAAAATATTTTGTTATTTTTATTTTATGTGTATGAATGCATATACGTGCATGTGCATAAGTGCCTGTGTCCTTTGCAAGAGTAGCCAGTTCTCTTAACTGCTGAGCCATCTCTCCAGCCTCCTTAATGTTACATTCTAAAAAAATATTTTTGAGTTTTTGTGCATTTTGTATAATAGTTCTTAATGAAATTTATACCCCTTTCCCCCATTGCATCCCCCTTATAAACCCCTCTCCCCCATGGATTTCAAGCATTCTGTCATATATGTTAAGTCCTGTCCAGTCTAGCATTTGTACCTAGATGTTCCTTGGTGCAGGTTTATCCACTGGAGTCTAAACCTAGACTTCCTTAAAGAAGATCAACTCCCCCTCACCCAGCAGTAATCGGTTCCCAGTGGTTCCTCTGCTAGTGTTCGTGTTGAGGTCTGCTGCCCATTTCCCTCGTTGTATGCTGGGCTTTTGTCTGATGGAGTTGGCATGGGTCTTGTCCATGCTGTCACCATTGCTACAAGTTCTTATGAGCAAGTTCCCAGTGGCCTGAAAGCCTCTATTTCCTTATGTTCATATATCAACCCTGGCACTTAGTCTTTTCACCCTCTCTTCTGTGATGGTCCCTGAGGTGTTGGTGAGTGAGGTTTAATATAGGAGCCCTATCCAAGGGCACACACTCTGCAGTCTCTTAGCCAGTTGTGGCCTCCTGTGTGCAGCATACTCTGTTGTATGAGGAAGCTTCACTGGTGAGAGCTGAGTGATGTATTAGTATTCCCTCTACCCCCTGTTCTGCTATGCTCCATAAGCCTTAGCTATAGAGATTCCCCTGTAAATATGTCATTTAAGGCTGGGCATCTTTCAGACATCTATTCTTTGTATGTGACCAGTTGAGCAACTCTATAATAGTCTCCATCTGTTGCAAGAAGCTTCTTCCATGAGTGGTGCACAGTATACTTAAATGTAAATATAAGGTTCCATTATTTAGCATACATTAAGAAATTTCTTACTACAGAAATAGGGTTTTCTCTAGGATCTATGACCTCTCCAGCCATGTGTATTTTGCTATATTTACAGTGCCACCCATGAGTTCCCTCCCATTGAGAGGGCTTTAAGTCCAATTAGATAGCTGGTGATTATCTCCTAGATAAAAGTGCTATTACTTCACCAATAGAGATTGTTTACTGTGCCAGTCATTGTGGTTATCAAGCTTCACTGCTGGTTTGGAGCACTGCTTGATTTTCTCCTCTAGCAGTTTGCATGGTGTCCTCCAGAACTACAGGATCTAGTCTTCAGGGAGAAGACTTCCAGGTCAGTTCCAGCTCTGTGGTTTCCAAGTCTCATGCCAGAAGTATGTCCTGCCTTCAGCAATAGGGTATTTATTACCTTCCAGTTCTACGAGGTAATGAAGCGCTGGGGCAACAGCTCGAGTTATTTTGCTAGTCTCTTGGATTAACCAGACCCCATAACTTGAAGGGAGGTTTCTCTAGTCTGGCACCGTGTTCCTTGTTATGTAACCTTCAGGTATGTACATGCAGTCATGTTCATATATTGTATGTGTATTTTTCAGTAGTTTTTTTGAGTTCATACACTTCCCTCTGGTTTTCTTTACTACCTGAGCTTATGTTCTCTTTCCTCTCCCTGTCTAACCTCCTTCCTCCTTCCCCGGTTTAAGTAACCCTATTTACCATTTTCCCCTTGGTAATACCTGTCCCCTGTGGGTTCCTTTTTCTCCTTACCCTGTGGTTTCTTGCATGTTATTTCATTCTCCCTTCCCTGTTAAATTTCCCTTTCCCCCCCTTTCCCCCCCCTTTCCCCCTTGGTAGCATCCTGTTTCCTACTTTCCCCCTCTCTCGGGCTTTCTTTCCCTTTACTTCTGTGCTTTCCATTTTCTTGGCTCCTGATGTTATCTCAGGTATATACTCAACTAACTATAAGGGATTGGTGCCTAGATCTGCAAATGAGGGAGAACAGATGTTACTTGCTTTCATGAGTCTGTGTTACTTCACTAAGTATAATGGTTTCTAGTTCCTATCCATTTACCTGCAAATTTCATAATTTCGTCTTTCCTTACCACTGAGTAGAGCTCCATTGTGAAAAGGTTCTAGATTTTCATTATACATTCCTCAGTTGAGGGACATTTAGGTGTTTCCATTTCTTTTTCTTTTTCTTCTTTTTCTGTATTATTTTGTGTGTACAAATATGTCGCCTTCATGTGTGCAACTGTACATATGTGGTGCAGTGTGTGCCAAGTCAGAAGGCGGCATCGGATTGCAAGAGCGGCTGGTGCTCTTAACTGCTGAGCTGTCTCTCCAGCCTGTTTCCAGTTCTTATCTATTGTGAAAAGAGCAGCAACAAACACGGATGTACAGCTGTCTCTACCATAGGATGAGTCCTTTGGGCATATGCCAAAGAGTGGTATAAATGGATCATATTTGTAGATTCATTTTTAGATTTTTAAGAGTTCTTCACACTGCTTTCCATAGTGGCTGATGAGTTTGCTTTCCCACCCACAGTGAATGAACATTCCCTTTTCTCCACATCTGCGCCAGTATTTGCTGTGTTTTGATCGCTTGATCTTAGCCAGTTTGACTGGGTTAAGATGAAATCTTGAAATAGTTTTGGTCTGTATTTATCTAATTACTAAGTGTATTGAACATTTTTTTAGGTGTTTCTCATTCTTTTTTATTTGGGAACTCTGTGTTCAGGTCCTTAGCCCATCTTATTGGTTTATTTTCTTGTTTCTTTGTTTTTAGAGTTCTTTGTCTATTCTGGATATTAATTCTTTGTTGGATGTGTAGCAGGTGAAGATTTTCTCTCCTACTCAGTAGGTTTCCTCTTCACTTCCTTGGTTGTTTCTTTTGCTGTACAGAAGCTTTGTACCTTAATGAGGCCAGAGTTGTTGACTGTTGACCATAATGCCTGAGCAACTGATGTCTGATCTAGAAAGTTCTACCCTGTGTCTTATAGGGTACTACCCTGTGTCTTGTAGGGTACTACCACATTTTCTTCCAGCAGTTTCAGAGTTTCAGGTTTTATATTGAGGTCTCTCATCCATTGGGAGTTGACTTTTGTGCAGGGTGAAAGAGAAGGGTCCAGTTTCATTCTTCTACAGGTGGAGATCCCCTTTTCTTAGCACCATTTGTTGACAATGTCATCTTTCCTCTCTTGTGTGTTCTTGGCACCTTTGTCAAATATCAGTGGCTGATACTGTGTGTTCTCATGTTTGGGGCTTCAGTTATGTTCCCTTGATCTATGTGTCTGTTTTCGTGTCAGTTTCATGCTGTTTTTATGACTGTAGCTCTGTAATATAGTTTCCAGTGTGGTATAGTGATCTCCCTTTGTATTGCTTTTTGCCCAATATTGCTTTGGCTGTCTGGGGTCCTTTCTGATCCCATATCAGTTTTAGATGTTTTCTTTCTTGCTCTGTGAAGAATGTCATGGGGATTTTGATTGGCTTTGCATTGAATCTGTAGATTACTTTTGGTTGGATCATTTTCACAATATTAATTCTTCCACGCCTTGAGCCTGGTAGGACCGTCCATCTTCTGGTGTCTTTATGTATATCTTTCTTTAAAGATTTAAAATTTTCATTGTAGAGTTCTTTAATGTCTTTTGTCTGGTTTATTCCTAGATTTGTTATTTTTTGTGTGGCTGTGGTGAATGGGAGGGTTTCCATGAATGCTTTTTCTGATTACTTGTAATTGATGTAGAAAGGCTACTGATTTGTTGTTGTTGTTGGTCGTTTTGAGACAGGGTCTCCCTTTAGCCCCAGCCATCCTGGAACTCAATGTAGATCAGGCTGGCCTTGAACTCACAGAGATCCACCCGCCTCTGCCTCCCAAGTGCTGGGATTAAAGGCACGTGCCACAACGCCAGCCAAAAATACCAAACAGGTGTTTTTTTGTTTTTTTTTTTTTTTTTGGTGTTTTTGAGACAGAGTCTTCCTGTAGACCCAGCTGGCCTGTCACTCCATATGTAGACCACTCTGGCCTTGCACTCACAGAGATCCACCTGTCTCTGCCTTCCAGTTGCTGGGATTAAAGGTGTGCACCATTTTGCCTAGCTGGCTATTAATTTTTGTGAGCTGATTTTGTAACTTGCTACTTTGCGGAAAGGAAAGTACTGATTATTTCTAGCAGCTTTATAGTAGATTTTTGGGGGTCCCTTGTGTAATATTGTATCATCTGCAAATAGTGGTAATTTTACCTCTTTTCCAATTTGTACTCCTTTAATTTCTTCAAACACTATATTGAAAAAGAGTGGAGATAGTAGACAGCTGTCTGGTTCTTGATTTTAATGGGAATCCTTCCAGTTTTTCTCCATTTGGATTGACACTGGCCATGAGTGTATTATATATAGCTTTAATTATTTTTCCTCCAGTTCAGTTTCCTATAGGAATTTAACAAGAATGCATGTTGTATTTTGTCAGTGGCCCTTTCTGCATTTTTTGAGATGACCATGTGATTTTTTTTGACCACGTGATTTTTGTCTTGAAGTTCATTTATATGATTTATTACATTGATTGACTTACATATATTCAACAATCCCTGCATCTCTGGAATTAAGGCAACTTGATCATGGTGGATGAGCTTTTTGATTTGTGTCTATATGTGTTTTTGGATATTTTGTTGAGAATCTTTGTGTCTATGTTCATTAAGGATATGGTCCTCAAGTTTTCTTTTGTTGTTGTATCTTTACTTTGTATTTGGTATTAGAGTGATGTCTCTTAGAAGGTGTTGGGGAATTCTTCCTCTGTTTTTATATTTTTCAGTAATTTAAGAGGTGTTTGTTGTAGAGCTTCTTTGAATGTCTAGTAGAATTCTGCTGTGAATCTATCTAGGCCTTGGCTTTTTTTTAGTTGGGATGTTTTATATTGCTGTTTAAATTTCCTTATTTTTGGGGGGTCTGTTTGAGCCGTTGATCTCTTCTTGGTTTAACTTTGGTGGCTTCTGTGAATTTAGAAATTCATGCACTTCTTTTAGATTTCCAGATTTATTAGAGTATGCTTTTTTGGTAAATTTTTATTGAATTTTTGTGTATTTCATACAGAAGATCTCGATCAATCTTAATCATCTTTATGCCCCCTTCCCCCCGGCACCTCCCACCATTCCCACCCCCTAAATTCATACATTCTTTCATTTGTGTTAAGGCCTGTTGTGTCAAGGTAGTGTCCCCAGATGTTACTCAATGCAGATTTATCTATTGAGATCTAGTCAGCCTATCTAGAGTCCTTCTCTTTAAAAAGATCACTTCTTCCTTACCTCACAGTAATCAGCTGCCAGTATTTCTTCAGCTTAGATTGGGGTCTGCTGCCCAGAACTGGTCTATTTCCCAAGTTCTGTGCTGGGTTTTTATCTGCTTGAGTTTGCAGGGGTTTTGTGCATGATAAAAGCATTGCTTTAGGTTCATATGAGCAGAGTCCCAGGAGTCTACAGAGCTCTGTTTCCATGTTGTTATGAATCTACTCCCTGGCTCTTACAGTCTTTCTGCCCCATCTTCTGCAGTGGTCCCTGAGCTCTGGGCGGATGAAGTTTGATATAGGAGTCCTGTCTAAGGATCCACATTCTGCAGATTCTTATTCTCTATACTTTGGCCATTTGTGACCTTTAGTGTTCCTGGCCCCCTGTTGCATGAGAGAGTTTCATTACTGAGAACTGAGAGATTCATTAGTATTTTCTTTACCCTTTGTTCTGTGTTCTGTGAGGCTTAGGTGTAGAAGTTACATTGTAGATGTATCACTTAGGCTTGGGTAGTTCATAGACAATGTGTGTGACCATTTGTGGTACTCTGTAATAGTCACTTGTCTGGTGCAACAGAAGCTTCTTTGATGAATGGTGAGTGAGATACTTGTCTGTAAATATAAGAATACATATTTTGCACAGAGTAAGCAATTACTGTGTGGGATGGGCTAGTCTTGGGTTTTCCCCTAAGATTTATGGTCTCTTCAGACATGTGTTTTTGGATATATTTACAGTACCACACATGAGTTTCCTCCCGTCGAGTGGACTTTTATTCTAGTTAGGTAGCTGCTGATTGCCCAGGGCAAGGCGTAGGTCAGGATAGCCTGCGGAGGGTCTTAACAAACTATGCTAGAGTATTTAGCTAGTCTGGGTTAGATAGCTAGTCCATCGATCCCAGTTGGAAGAGGAGGACCAGGCCTGGGCCCAAGGCTTAGAAAAAGGGGGCAGGTTACAGGGAGACAATGGAGCTCCTCAGGGTGCAGGAGAATCAAGTGCATGGGGATCTGACATATCAGGGCAGAAGGCAGATCTGTAGCATGCAGATCAGGAGGTCAGGGTGCAGGATGGGGGCACGTGCAGACAGCCTGTGGAGGGTGTAACAAGCTAAGGAGAATTGAGCTGGTCTGAATGCAGGGGATCAGGACGCAGTGGGTGGGTCTAGACTTAGAGGGTAGTCTAGAGGTCCAGGGTAGAAAGAGCAGGAGAGAGCCTAGGCCCAAGGCTAGAAGGGGAACTGAGTGTGGGGAGAGACCTTCACGTTATTTTTGTTATCTCTGGGTATAGAAAAAGCAAATATCCATGGGACTAGTACATGTGAAATATTGTCAGCCTTAAGTCCTATACTTGTGACTTCCTTACAAGGTTTTATGAGTGGTTATAAAATTCTTTTACTTAAAACCAATATTGTCTCATTTTTTAAATAAAAATATTTCTTATTCTCATATTTAAATATGTATTATTCATTATGATTTAGCATAGTTTGTAAATGTAAAAATGATTGCCCCTATTTGGGGAAAGCTAGATTTTAATATACTTCTCTTGATTAGAAAAAAATATTCTAAATAAATTAATTTTCAGATCTATACTGCAGTGGTTCATTCCATCTTTAGAGAAGTGTTCAGACTGACATTGTTGTATTGCTTTAGCTGGACACAACTATGGCCACTTTCCTGGGAAGCTTCCAAATGAGCTTCAACCATAGTGCTTTTGTCATTGGGGCTCAAGTATTGGAGCTGATTTTTATTATACTATAGTACAGTTTTATGTGCTGCTAGGAAGTGCACTGTTACATGATTACTTCTTGGAGTTTGCTAATAACCTGATACATTTTGAATCACTGATATTTCTTCATTTTTTTCTAAAGAAATGCATTTTGATGTCCTCAGTACTACCTTTAATCTTTGACAGCTGGAAAGGGAAACGTTTTCATTTTTTTTGGATAGAAGTGTGAAAGAGAGGTAATAATTCTATAGAAATTATTTCCAACTAATTTGACTATTAAATACGTAGAAATGATTCTAGATTAATTGATAATGAAATTTTGGAGTGATGATTTCCATTGCAGGGCCATTAGAGACTCTTGGTTTGTATGATACATGTCCAGTTTTGGCAAGAATTTACTTTTACTGTTCCATATGTTTTATTCGCAGAATTTAATACAGGAATTGGAGAGCAGGGAAAAGCAGCAACTGCAAATGCTAGATCAGCTTAAGGAGATCCAGAAGCACTTCGAGACCTGCGAGGCTGATCGTAAGCATGCCGACCTCCAGATTGCTGAGCTAACTCAACACGCAGAAGATGCGACTAAGCAGGCAGAGCACTACCTCAGTGAGTTCCAGAAGTCAGAGGCTCTGCGAGAGGAGGCAGAGAAGAGGAGAGAAGAGCTGAAAGCGAAAGCTGTGGAATACATTCGACAGTGGAAGGTTAAGCATAAAAAGTTGGAGCGAGAACTGGATAAACAAACTGAAACTGTTGATCAGCTGACAGGCAGGAATAATCAGGTATAAGAGCCTATGGTCATCTCTCCTTTGAAAACACACTTTAGGGGAATGCTGGACATGCAGCCTATTGATAAGTCATGAGAGAAGAAGCTTTATGTCCTATTTAGTTCAAGATAAAACACAGATCTACTCTCTGCCTCAGTTTAGTTTTGCGTTTCCTAAGTATATTCATTTTTCAATATTCTAATAGAATAGAGTCACCAAATCTCCCATAACATCTGACTTTCCCCCGACTGCATCTATTTTAAAATCTCCTTTATTTGTATATTTTGATTTTAAGATGGGTTAGAAAGAAGCATACTAAAAGTGCAGTAGTTATTAATGGGCTGTTTTTGGAAGCAATCTTAATAGACTTATCTGAAGTGACAGTCTCACCCACTGAGTAGTGCTGTCAGGAGTTACTGATCTTACAGGCATTTACATTGCCTTGTTTCTTATATAATCAGTTACTTTAAGTACCTTTGATCTTCCTGTGTTGAGTTTTGACTATCTTTGGGCTGAATTAAACACAGATGTTTATAAGATAACAAAAAGCAAAGTCCTGATTGGCTTTGTTCATGTTTATTGTTGGTATATCATTTGTGCTTTGCCATTTGTCAAGCACTTGGAATAGGCCAGACAAGTACTCATTTGGTTAAATTGACTTTGTTTTGAACAACAACAACAACAACAACAAGAGAAAATATAGAAGGAGTTATATTTGTAGTCAGTTGGAAGAAGAACTTAAGAATGACAGATGCTTATTTTGGATGATGTGTCATGACCATGATGTTTTACCTCGTCCACATGCATTTTTCAGATGTAGGATGAAGGAGTGATGGATCTCTTTGCACTCACTGTGGAGTGCTTTCATTTTAACTCTCCTGACACATAGTGAATGGCTGGTTGCCAGGAGATGAAGTGGTCCTCAAGCTTTTAGACTTGAATATGAACTTCTTTGATCCTAAGAAATGTCTCTCCCTTGATTATTCTGTTGTCAGCCTGGCCTGGCAACTGGATCCATGAGCATGCCTCTAAAGGATGGCAGCCAGAGAGGAGAGAGTTGGGGCTGATTGAGTGGGCACTACCAGGAGATCTTGCTTAGGGGAAATGTAGAAAGGTTCATGTATTAGGCAGTACTCAGTTTATGGCATGTTCCTGATAGTTTACTAGGTTGGGTTTTCAGAATATTGAAAACTATTAAACAATTATTTCCCAGACTACGCCTAATATAATTATTTTTATCTCTTAGCATTGCTAATGATAAGCAAAGAAATAGTTTTAAAGTGATTGCTGCAGTTCAGATAGTATTATAATTATCACAGCAGGCATTGTAATTTCTCTTTAAAAAGCCTTGAAAATCAGTGCAGCATGGTGCAGTTCAAGCAATGGTTAATCAAGGAGAAAGGACAGGAAGTGTACCTTCAAGTGTTCAGGAAATCTATGATGTGAAAATACATGCTAAGTAATTTTGGAAAAAATATTTTAAAAAATCTGAGGGCAAGGGAAACGGCTTGTGGAGTAAAGTGCTTGCTGTGAGCATGAGGACCTGGATTTGAATCTCCAGCAGCCATGTAAAAACTGGCCATAGAATCATGCATTTGTGATAGCCATGCTGGGGAGCAGAGATAGGCAGTCCCAGGGCCTTGCTGGCCAGTCAGTCGAGTCAAAGCAGCAAGCTCCAGGTTCAGTGAGAGACCATGTCTTAGGGAACGATGGAGAAAACATCCTGTGTTGGGCTCGGGATGTAAGTTCTGGTACAGTGCTCCCTTGGGGCGCTCAGTGCCCTAGGTTCAATCCCAAATATCATACACAAAATTTTTACTGAATATTTAATTAATTTTAAATTTTTAATAAAAATCACAAAGGCACCTTAAAAATTATGTAGTCTCCCTTTTTGTTTGCAGCTAATTAGTTTCATGAAGTCACTCCAGGGTATAGTTCGAAGTACATTTTAAAATAAAAAAGACACTAGTTTATAAATATAGCATTTTGTGATTTAAAGAATGAATGAATTCATGATCCACGTTGAGTCAGTTTTTGTGGTCAAATAGTAGTCTTTATATTTGCAAAATGGTTCTTTGTCTTCATGTATTATTTTTCTATGTAGGGTAATTTGTATTTTGCTTTAAAATTTATGACTTAATATTATATTAAAATTGCTTGACTGTTCTAAAATTTCTCTGACTTCTTGTACATTTACAGAATCTTGGTAAAGTGGCATAAAACTACTTTATTTACTAAGGGACATTGAATTTCAAAGATTGCATGTAATCACAGACAAAGGTAGAAAAAGGCAGAAAACTTGAGTTGTTGTCTTTCGTTATCAGTGAAGGGCATGGGCATTCACACCAGGAATCGTGAAGCTCCTTAGATCCGTGCAGGTGAACATATGTTGGAGACTAGAAGTGTGCAGGGGTCAGTGATCTGGTTCTCAGTTAGGACGGCGTCTCTTCTTTTAAAGAGCTGTTTGAAGTCATTGTTTTCATGCGTACTTTGAAAATGAAAGAGGAAAGCATTAGAAATCTGAGTTTCCTCACACAGAAAAAAAAGAAATCTGAGTTTGGTTATAGGATATGCTTTTTGACTTTCCTGATGTTTTCATACACTTATTCATTAATGTGGATAATATATCCCCTGCATTTTCTTTTCTTTCCAGATTCCCAAGTATAGTATCAATTCACAGGAAGGACAACAATTTAAGCTGGACAATTACAGGCTATTGGTCAGGTCTGGAATTACTTTGGCAATATAGATACTGATAGTTAAGTGCCATAAAGTTGCTTCTGGTTAATTGCTAGTCTAGAAGCCATAGTCTAAGATAGTCCAGATTATTGTCTCTGAGTCTGAACATAGTAGTGTCTTATCTACCAACTCAACACCTTGGAGACCCCTCAGTGGAATGACCTCTATCTTGAGATATTTCAAAACAGTACACTCAAGGTCCCTGTCCTCCACCGTCCTAGGTATGGGCAGGAGCACTTAGGCATTTGGAAAGGCCCTGGGGAAAAACCTGGCTTTTATTCATCTCTATTTGTGCCTGCTGTGTTTTCTACCTCCCATTTGTACTTGGACTAACTTCAGTTTAGATAAATAATTTGGTTTTCCCAGACCTAAAAAGCTCCAAATTACCAGACTAGACCCATCTCTGAGCCCCAGTGAAGCTGGCAGGTGATGAATATTTAGTCCATCAGCTTTTCTCTTGAGTATCTTCCCAACATAACCTCATCTTAAATGATCTCATTTCTATCTTTGTGGGATTTCAAATTCTTGTTGTTTCTTGGTATGTTTCCTGTCAATACTGACAAGAAATTGATATTGATTATATACTGATAATGTACCACAAGTGACATATATTAATATAGCATAAATGACAAATGCCATGTGTCATAACCTTTCTTCGGATAAATATCTATGTATTTATTTATTTTTATTTTATGTACGTGAATGTTTTGCAATGCCCACAGAATCCATCACATCCATTATTACTGAGGTTACCGAAGGTTCTTAGCCACCACGTGGGTGCTGGGAACTGAACCCTGCTCTTAACCACTGATGTATCTCTCCAGCCCTATTCATCTCTGTTTTATTCTCTCCTTGTTTCATTGGAATAGAAATTATTGTATTTAGGCAGTACTTTATTATTTCAATGTATAGTACATCATTAGAGAAGTTCCCCCTCCCTCCATTCCTTTGCTCAATTTTATATTATTTTTAAATAATTATTTGTCATGATGGATTGATATATTTTGGTACTGGGAATTTGAAATACATTTTTTAGTATAATTATATATTTAGCACTTTCCTAAAATTATTTTTCATGAAAAATAATATATGATTAGTGAACTTTTCCTTGTGGGCTAAATTTTTTGTTGTTGTTGTTACCTGGAGGAGTCAAAGGTGAATTTTGCAGTAACATTTTCTGTTTTCTGTTCTTAATCCATTAGATTCTTAAAGAAAAGGATGAATTGAAAAGTCAGCTTTATGTAGCATTACAACAGATGGAGAGTCTCAGAAAAGAACTCAATGATGTTTTAACCAAGCGTGCCCTGCAGGAGGAGGAGCTTCACTGTAAGGAGAAGAAACTGAGTGAAGTTCAGTCTCATCAAGCTGACCTTGAACTGGAGGTCCGGAATTCCCTGGACACCATCCATAGGCTGGAAAGTGAATTGAAAAGACAGAGTAAGGGTCAAAGTCAGATAAAAGCTGAGAAAATTCACCTGGAGGAAGAAATTATAGAGCTAAAGAAGAGTCAGGCCCAGGACAAACTTAAACTTCTTGAGATGCAGGAGTCCATCAAGGACTTGAGTGCCATCCGAGCAGATCTTGCTAATAAATTGGCTGAAGAAGAGAGATCCAAGAAAGCTGCATTGAAGGACCATTCTGAACTTACAGCCCAGGCAAAATCCAGAGAAGACGAAACAGCTGCCATCATCACACAATTAAGGTTGGAAAGAGATGTTCACCAGAGGGAGCTGGAAGATCTCACATCATCACTGCAGTGCGTGAAAACAGAGCATGAAAGGAATATCCAGGAGCTGATGAAGCACTTTAAGAAGGAAAAGAGTGAGGCGGAGAATCACATTAGGACACTGCAGGTACCATGCTCAGTTATCTCGATGATACTGACACTGCAGGTACCATGCTCAGTTATCTTGATGATACTGACACTGCAGGTACCATGCTCAGTTATCTTGATAATACTGAAGGAATTGTTCTGGTGGCTCATGGAGTTAATAAAGCATAAACTTTTAGAGATCATTCTCTATTCCCAAGCACTGCAGGGAAGATAAAACCAACAATAAAGAAGTTTATTCATGCCTATTCGGCCAGGTCACAGTGAGTTATAGCAGCCTCCTGGGAGTATCTATTTCAGAGTGTGGAAGCCCATTAGAGAGAACATTTAGCTATTTTGGGAGTTGAGGAAAGGTAGGGGTGGCAGTAAGTCCTGGACCTGAAACGTGCCTTCATTCAACATTTATGACCTCCTAAAATAAAAAGGCAAAGACTTGTCAAGGCCACAGATGCCATAACCACAGCTCTGATTAGTAAGGTAACTAAAGTTATACAGCTTAGAAGTTGTATAAACCCATGGCTTTTGAGATTTACTCTTTCTGTTCCAAATCAAAGCTTCCTGAGTAAATTTTGAGAACTTACATTTGGGGAAGTTTCTTATGTTTAATGGCATTTGGATTGTCAGCACACAAGGTGGTCATTTGATGGCAGGATTGTCAGGCGACAGATTTACCAACCTCCTGCTTTGCTGGTTCTCTGTAGCACTTACTATATGATGTAGGTTCTGTGCTATTTATGCTTTGAATTCCTCAGTTAAAATGAAGCTCCATGAAAACTGGGATTTGTTTGCAGTTGTATGCTAGTTTCTCAAATAGTTCCTGCTTCCATAAAATATTTGTTAAATAGGTGAATGAATGGATAAATCTTGAAAGGTTAATAATGTTTTTTTTAATAATAATGTTTTTTATAAGTTCTTGAAATGTAAAAAGTAATTAAAAAAGTTCTTGAAATGTAACTGCTACTAAACATTTATGATGGAAGAGTAGATTATAGTAAAATAGCTGACTTAAAAATGCTACACCCATTCTAGGGATTCTTCTCTAGTCCTGTCTAGCATTCTGGCAGTAGTCATTTTGTGGCCATTAACTGAGGTAGCAGATCAGAATGGAGGTTAGAAGACTAGTTAAGGAGGGAGCCATCCTAATTAAACATGGTAGAATGGCTTTTGCAATGTTGAAGATTATGAGGAAGAGCTGATCTTAAAGAATATAAAATACGTATTTCCTGCTGATTGGCTGTGACCAGAGAACGTTTTCTTCAGTACTCTGTGTCAGTCGCTGCCTTGAGAATTTTCTTGCTAATCACTATATACATTATCCCTGAAGACAGTGTGGTTTTCTCATTAATGAGGAAATTGAGGCATTAGAGGTTAAGTAATAACTTATTTGGAGAGTGGGGGAGACATGGTTTGAACCCGTGTCGTCAATTGCTTGAGTTCTTGCTTGGCTGTCCTCAAGAGGATTTAGAATCAAGGATGAATAGCTCATAACTTCCTGAGTAGCTGAATAATGATGTCTCTATTCTCTGACTTAGAATATGCAGACAGAACAGAAGACTTGCAGAGAACCGTGGCAAATCTAGCTTTTGATTATGTTGAGTTAGGTGAGAAAGCTTTAATCATGGAAGTCTAGGGATACAGTACTTTACTACACAAAGGGCCAAAAGTTGAGGGAAAGATTGAGTTTGGAATAAAATATGTGGGACATAGGAACTCAAGAATAGTGGGTTATTTTATGAGATTTGGGACATTGTTCAAGGAGAAAGAGGAGGATAAGTCTCTAGAACTCCAGTGTTTAAAGGCAGAATTGGAAAAAAAAAATTCTAGACGAGATTAAAAGACCTCCTCTCTCTCATATGAGAGAAAGGAGCAGAAATAGAAGACAATGGTTTGTTGGAAACCCTGGTAGAATATTACAAATAAAATATAGCAAAGTGTATCAAATATGATAGTGAAACTAAAAGAAGTAAAAGATGTGTTCACTCCTTTTCAGGGTGAAGGTCCACCAGAGATGTGAGGGGCTTGAATCTAAGAGAGTGTCCATCATTTAACAGGAGACAGGGCATCTTCCTCTGCAGGTTCTGGAAGAAACCATTAGAATGCTCATTGATAGGGCAGGTTTGTAGTTATTGAAACTGGTGGAAGTAGAGCAGAGCAGCAGTAAGAAGTTGTCTTATGAATGGAGAAGGCAGAAACTGCTGGGGAGAATGTAAACTCCAGGAGACCAGTGCGTGGCATGTCCAGGAGTGCTGTGAAGCTAAAGTAGAAGAGCAGGCATTCCTGCCAAGGAATGAGAGAGGTCAGGACTACAAGTCTATCTTCAGATGTTGTTTATTCAGTCACAGATCTTTAGAATACAGATTTTCAGAGTTATGGTCCAACTGGTCATCTGCTGGGTTACCTTTGTGAATGTGGGTGAAAGTAGGTGTAGAATAAGTTAAATAATGCAGCTTGTTGGATGGACATTTGGATATTCATGGTATTACTGTGAAGAGACCAATACAATTATAAAAACTTCTATGTAGAGGGTGATTGCTGTGACATCTGTTGTCAGCAAGGAGGAGGGTATTCAAGGGGAGCAGTGTGCGTCCCACTGAAAGGCTGGGCTTTGCATAACAATGAAGATGGGATATTTTGTCAGCCTCAAATCAAGGGCAGGGCCTTGACAAGCAGTTCTTAGGGAACTCACAGTTCTGAGTGTCACTGAAAACAGTGTCCTTTCACTCCCATTTCTGCTGAAGCTTATCACCTCAATGGGTGGTGTGGTCAGCTGCAAAGCTACTAATCAAGAGCTGCTAATACATTGTTCAGTTGGAGCAGATTAAGGATCATCTCCATAAGAACACCGTTCTCTGCTTTCCTGAGTGGCATATAAAGTTATTAGAGGTATATCCTGCCTAATAGGACACAAGTGTATCATATTTCATTGGCAGATAGGGACATAGGTTGGTCATTTGAACTGTATAAACATAATCCATATTACTTCCTGTTAGTTGCTCTTTCCACCCCAATTCCTTCCTTTCTGTCTTCAGATGACACATAATTTTATTCTGAAAACAGGTGTTTGAGTGTCATTTTATGCTAAAAAGAAGCATTTATTGGTTGTTGGATGTCTCTGGAAAAGTCTGTAGCCTGGGTGGCACTCATAAACCCCACCTTACTTGTGCATATTGACCACTTTTGAGCTGTCCATACTTCTTAGGAGAATACAGCTATTCCTGTCCCAGTCTTTTCAGTGCTCTTCATTTTGGGTGTGGGTTTCCCAGCTACAGGAGAAGCTTTGCTTAATTCTCAAAACCACATTATTTTTTTTTAATGTATTTATTTATTTATTTTTAACAAATCTAGACCCGTGTTCCCGCTCATTCCCCCACCCCGTCAGAGCTCGTGCATTCTGCCAAACATGCTTTCCATCTCTTAGTCTTTCTCAATATTTTCCATGGGGACGTTGACTGTTTTGAGCAGAAGTTCACTGTTTCAGTCAGTTCTTTGATGCAGTATTTTCTGTTGTTGTTGTTGTTTCCAAAATGCATTATGTCCAACTGCTTTGTACAGAAGCTCAGGGGGCCCTACACAAGAAATACTTACAACTGGGTAATTGGCACTAGCATCCACAGATGAGGGATACCATTCGTCGTTTGTTTTTCTGGGACTGTGTTACTTCACTCAGCATGATGTCCTCTAGCTCCAGCCATTTTCCTGCAAAGCGCGTGATGTCGTCTTTCTTTACTGCTGCATAGAACTCCATTGTGTAGATGTACACATTTTTCTATCCACTCGCGTGAGGGCATTTGGTTGGTTACAGCTCTTTCTATTGTGAGAGAGCTGAAAATAAACATGGCCGTGACAGTCTCCGTGTGGCGTAACGTTTGAGGGTACATGCCCAGGAGGGTATGGGGGTCGGGTGGCAAGTTCATCCAGTCTTCCAAGGGTTTCCCACACTGCTTTCCATAGTGGCTGTACCGTTTTCATTCCACCAGCAGTGGATGAGTGTTCCCTTCCACAACTCTCCAGCACTTGGTATCATTGTTTTCTTGTCTAGCCATCTTACTGGAGTAAGATGTAATTAAAGTGGTTTTGATTTGCATTTTCTAATATTAATGATGTTGAGGTTCTTGAGGTGTTTCTCAACATCTCTAATTCCTCGCTTGGAAGTCTCTGTTCAGTTCTTTTTTCCATCTATTGAGCGGGTCGTTTGTTTTCTTTTTTTTGTTTTGAGTAGTAGTTTTATATCTGGAAATAATGCTTTGTCAGATGTATCTGCAGTGAAGGTTTCCTCCCACTCTGTGGGATTTCTCTTCATCTCCTTGATTTTTCTTTGATTACAGAAGCTTTTGAGTTTGATGAGGTCCCATTTGTCAATTGTTGACCTTAATTCTTGTGCAGCTGCTGTCTGATTTAGGAAGTCTTTTCCTACGCCTATGTCTTGTATCTGTGCCAACTTTTTCTTCTATCACCTTCAGAGTTTGGGGTTTCACGTTGAGGTCTTTAATCCATCTGGAGTTGACTTTTGTACAGGGTGAGAGGTAGGGGTATTTCATTCTTCTACAAGTGTGATCCAGTTTTGCCAACACCACTTGCTGAAGATGCTGTCTTTCTCCATTGTGGTTTCTTGGCCCCCTGTCAATATGAGATGGTTGAAATTTATGTGCTCACGATTTGGATCTTCGGTTTTTCCATTGGTCAACAGGTCTGTTTTTTGTGCCAGTACAGCTGTTTTATGACATATCAGCCTGTAGTATAGTTTAAAATCTGGTATAGAGCTCCTCCTGTGTAGCTTTTCACTCAGGATTGATTTGCTATTCGGGGTCTTTTGTTTCTCCAAATGAATTTAAGAACTTTTGTTTCCAAGCCTGTGAAGAAACTCTTGGGATTTGATGGGATTGCATTTAATTATACAAGAGTTTTGGTAAAAATGGACATTTTTACAATGTTAATTTTCCCATCATGAGCAGGGAGGTTTTCCATCTCTGAGGGTTCTTCAATTTCCTTTTTAGGGTTTAAAATTTTTGTTGTAGAGGGTCTTTGGTGTCTTTGGTTAGGTTTGTTCCTAGGTATCTTATTGTTTTTGAGGCTATGTGAGTGGGAGGCTTTTGAATTCTTTCTCAGTTGCTTGTTCTTGGTGTAAAGAAAGGCCATTGATTTTCTAAGGTTAATTTTGTATCCTGCACTTTGCTGAAGCGTTAACGTTTCTAGGAGTTTTCTGGTGGAGTTTTTGCATCCCTTAGTAAACCTCATATCATCAGCAAATAGGGATAGTTGACTTCCTCTTTTCCAATGTACTCCTTTAAATCCTTTTCTGCCTTATTGCTCTAGCAAGGTTTCAAGCACTATATTGAAGAGGGGTGGAGAAGGGGGCAGCCTTGTCGAGTTCCTACCTTTAAGGGAATGTTTCCGTCATTCCCCATTTAGGATGGTATTGGCTGTGGGTTTCCTGTAATGGCTTTGATTACATTGAGGAATGCACTCCCAATCCAATTCCTTCTAGGACTTTAAACTGAAGGGATGCTGGATTTTGTCAAAGGCTTTTTCATGTCAATTGGAATGATGGTGTGGTTTTGTCTTTGATTCCGTTATGTGTTTGATGATGTTTATTTGATTTTCTATGTTGAACCATCCTGCATTCTCTGGTATGAATCCAACTTGGTCATGTGATGATCTTCTTGTGGTGGGTCTGTATGCATTTGCCAATTCTGTTTAGATTTTGGATCTGTGTTCATGAGGGAGATGGGTCTATAATTCTCCTTTTTAGTTCTTCTTTGCCTGGTTTTGGTAATAGAGTGATGTGTCTTCAAAGAAGGAATGGGAGATTTCCTCTCTTGATTGTATACTTCTAACAAGTTTCGAGAAATATGGTTGTAGGTCTTTTTGAAATGTTTTATAGAATTTGCTGTGAACCTCTGGGCCTGGGCTTTTTTTAGTTGGGAGGCTTTTACTACATCCTCATTTCTTCATATGTATGGGTCTGTTTAAGCTGCTGTCCTCTTGGCCAAGCTTTGGTGATTCCCAAGATTCAGATATTCATCCACTTCTAGATTTTCAAATTGGTAGAATATAGGTTCTTTGTAATTTCCCATATATTTTCTTGATCTTTTCCTTGTCCGTTGTGATATTTCCCTTCATTCAGATTGTATTGTTGGGTTGTTCTTCTTTCTTTTGTTAACTGGGCTTGAGGTCTGTCTATCTTGTTTATTCTTTCAAAGAACCAACTTTTGGCTTCATTGATTTTTTGTATTGTTTTCTTTGTTTCTATTTCATTGATATTCTGCTCCGATTTTTGTTATTTCTTCCTGTCTGTTGCATTTAGGGTCTATCGTTGTTGCCTCTCAAGTGCTTTAGCTGTAGTGTTAGCTATTCACTTGTGCTCTCTGTTTTTCTACTGTAGGCACCCAGAGGCTATAAAACTTCCTCTTAGGACTGCTTAAGGTATCCATAGGTTTTGTTGGTTTGTTTATTGTCATTGTCATTCAGTTCCAGGAATGTTTTTATTCTTCTTTATCTCTTCTTGACCCATTCATTATTCAAGAGTGTGTGTTGTCTCCATGTGTTCTTTAGCAGGAGGGCTTGCTCTGGTGTTTGATTGAGCTTCATTGCACTGTGGTCTGACAGGATGCATGAAAATATTTCAATTTTTTATTTGTGAGGTTTCTTCTGTGTCCCAGGATGTGGTCAATTTTGGGAGAATGTTCCTGGTGCTGAGTAGAAAGTGTATTTTTCTGGTATAGGATGGAATGTTCGGTAGAGTCTATGAGGTCCATTGGTGTATCATATCGTTCAGTTCAGATGTCTCTGCTTAGTTTTTGTCCTGTTGACCATCCAAAGGACTCAGTGGGGATTGAATCTCCACTATGAGTGTGCTGGGGTAGTCGTGACTGTGGTCTGGAGAATTGTCTTTATAAAGTTGGTGCACCAGAATTGGGGGCATATATTCATAATTGTGAAATCTTCTTGGTGGGATTGTTCCTTTGATGAAAATGTAATGGCCTTGTTTTATTTGATTTTTTTTTACTTTGAAGTCTATTTTTCGTATTAAAATAGCAACCCTGCTTTCTTTTTGGTACCATTTGCTTGGAATATTTTTTTTCCATCCCTCACTTTAAGGTGGTGCTGTCCTTGAAGTAAGATGGTTCTTGCAGACAGCATATGATGGTCGTTTCCTAATCCAGTCTCCCAGTCTATGTCTTTTGATTGGGGAATTAGTCCATAATATTTAGGTTAGGACTGATAGTGTGAGTGCTTTCTTTTGCCTTATATCCATCCGCGGTTTTGATTTAGGTTTCTACTTCTGCAGCTTATGCTTTTAATTGATTTCTCCTTTACTGTTGCTCGGGGTTGGTTGCCTTTCTGTTCTTTGGATTGCTTCAAGTATTCTCTGAAGGGTTGTGTTTCCAGACATGTATTCTTTCAAGTGTTTATGTCATGGAAGATTTTCTCTCTCCTTCCACTATGATTGACAGTTTTGCGGGTATTAGTTCCTGGGCTGGCATCCATTGCCCTCAACACTTGGAATGCTTTGCTCCCAGTTTCTCTGCCTTCATCGTTTGCTTGATGAAGTCCGGTTGTTTCTGATAGGTTTCCCCTTATAGGTCACCTGTTGTTTCTCTCCGCTTTCCGAGAATTTTGTCTTTGTTTTGGGTGCCAGCATTTTAACTATGATGTGGCGTGGAGAATTTTTTCTGATCTTGTCTGTTGGGAGTTATAGTGCTTCTTGTATTGGTATGTTTTGTCCTTTTTAGTTTGGGGAAGTTTCATCTATTATTCTGTTGTTGAAGGATTGTCAATACCTTTCTCTTGGGATTCTTCTCTTCCTTCTATCCTATGATGCGGAGTTTGATCTTTTATAGTGTCCCACAGCTCCTGGTTGTTCCATTTTGTGTATTTTTAAATTTTTTCATAATCTTTCCTTGAGGTTCTAGTCTAGGTGTTCGGATCCTCAGGTCTGATATTCTTGTTCTGCTTCTCCATTCTGCTCTGAGGCTTTTTCATTTCATCTTTGCTTCTGCTATGGATGAGTGTTTGATCCTTTTTCATTTTCCTCTTTCTGATTTCTTAGTGTTTCTATTTCTTTTTGAGCTTCTCGATCTCTTTTGTAGCTCTTTTGTTTGCTGGTGGTTTCTTTTTCTTTTTCAGCATGGGATCTTTCAGTGTTTATTTTTTCCTTCCGGAGCTTGTCATTCTCTCTCTCTGCCTTCTTATTTTTCTTACTTTTTTATTCTTTATTTGTCTTTATAATCTTTAGTTCTTTAAGTATGTTCCCAATTGTGTTCTGATGTCTGTGTCCTGGGCAATCCGGTGGGATCCCACTGCAGGAGTCATTCCACAGTGTGGTTAACGCTTGGCATGGGATTATCCTGCCCTTTCCAGTGTAGTCTCTTCTTCGTGAGATGGCATATGGGCCTTCCCTTGCCGTATTCCAATGTGAGCCCTAAAAGCCTCTTCACTGTTGTGAAGGCGTGTGCTTGGCCTCCTTCAGACATCCTGTTCTTCGTATTGAGTGGGTGGGGGGGGGGGGGGGTGGGGGGGGGGGTGGGGGGGGGGGGTGGTGTGTCTTCAGCCGGCCCTGCCACCTTGCCGCTGGGCTCAGGAGATCTCAAATCTCAAGAGTCTACACAAGCGTGCCTTTCATTAACCAGGCTGGAGGATGGAGTAAACACTCCGCCCCACAGCCACTAGCATTAAGCGAGCAAGAGCCCCCACACTTATTCCCGCTGGGGGGATAACTCCACCCTCACAGCCACACAAGGCCAATCAAACCCAAAGCAGCAGGCGACCAAAAGATCAGAGATCAGTCGCCAGGCACCCAGGTCCTACCTGTCCTTCCCTCTCCCTCCCCCTCTCAGGCGGGTCAGGAGATCTCCAAAACCACATTATTTTTATCCCTCTTACATATCCACTGACCTGGGCCTGAGTCTCATGGGATAAATCCCTTTGTGCTCTGCGTTTTTGTAGCTGTCTTTTGGTTCCTCTAGCATATACTTCTGGTTGGCGGGGCCTGTTGTTAGTTTTCCAGGCAGAGAGCAAGAGCATACTCAGTCCATTTATAGTGCCTAGCTCAAGTTCTATAGGAGACATGTAGTTGGTCAGTGGACTTGTCAGGTTAAAAAGTTTGAAAAGTTGGAAGGCATGGGGTTTGTTCCAGAAATCTTCCTAGTTTGAATTTCACCATGGGGAGAGTTAATTTCCTTATCTGTTTTTAGGAAGTATTTTAGACTCATAGGAGATTACAAAAAGCTGGAAGAAGTTGCCTGTGTGAAAATTACAATTTGCAATCATTCTGTGGGATTCTGGGTGGATTTTTTTTTTTTTTTTTTTTTTGGTTCTTTTTGAGACAGGGTCTCCCTGTAGCCCCAGCTGTCCTGGAACTCACTCTGTAGACCAGGCTGGCCTTGAACTCACAAAGATCCGCCTGCCTCTGCCTCCCAAGTGCTAGGATTAAAGGCGGGCGCCTCCTTCTCCTCCCCTTCCTCCTCTTTCTTGTAATTATTATTATTATTATTAGTAATTGAAAGTCTGAGATCTGGGAAGGGTGTGGTGTTATTCTCTGATGTGGTATACAGTAGCCAAAGAGCTAAAGACCCGGAGCCCGCGAGGCCCAGCACTTTCCTGTTTAAAGCAAACTAGTTACACTTAAGGAGCAATCACTATTTCATGGTCACTCTACGTTTTTTAATGACATTGCTAGTGACATTATTCACACCATTCTACACATTTATCTATTTATATTTAGTTAAGAACTGATGGCTAAGGTGTGCTGAATGATATGCGGCAGAGCTTTGGACAGCTAGTCCTAAGAATGTCTCATTTTTGTCTTTCAGTGTCACATAATTTATTACTTTGAGCTCTCAGGCATCACCTATATTTTGTCTCTGTACAAATTTCATTTCCCCCCACTGTCTAGAAGCATACCTTTCTCATACTCTTTTAAAATTTGATCGTCAAATATTTGACGACATACTCTTATGTTTTCAAGATCTTGGCTGGTTCCCTTATTTCAGCAGAACCTTTGTCCAAAATTATGGATTGGAGTTCTGTATTTTCACCATTTTTGGGTTTATGTTGGTAAATTTATGGAATATTTTAGGCTTTACCACCAAAATGGGAGTAGTGATTTTATAATAGGGGTTATTGTGAACACATTGCTTGGTAAATTTTGAAATTAATGAAAATGTAATAAAAAACCCTCATCAAACAGGTAAACTGTTAGGGAAGTTAAGAATTGATGCATGTGGAAGAGAAACCTCCTACACAGAATTTGGCACATTTAGAGGTGTAGACATCCTTGTCTTGGCTGATTTCAGATGAGGCAAGGCCAGACAGGAGGAAGTGAGGAGATGAGCAGATCTGTGTCCTGAGGATCTGTGAGCTGCCTGGAGCTGTCGGCGACCTTCAGGAGAAGCCTTCCCACTCACCTGTGCCTTTTTATAGGACATAAAGTAAAGCAAAAGCAGTCTACTGAAACTTCAAACTGTAATTGAACAATTTTCCTGATGAGAGACTTTATTTTGTAAATTTATTTTGGGGCTATAAATACAGGATTGCTCATAAAAAAATCAATCCTTTTGTTAATTCAAAGTGGCATCAGGTCTTAGCTAAATTTTGTGGAGTAAATAAAATATAGATTTTTTGAAACCTCACATAACTTCTTTCAGGAAGTTGTTTTCAGTTATTGTGTTCTTATATACCTAATTAATCACATCCAATAAACTTACAGACATTGAAGCAGGGCTGCAGTGTAGCAGACTGGTAGTGTGTACGTGTGTTCTGTGCATACTTGGTACCACAGAGGAAAGAAAAGCAGATGCATTTTAGGGATATTTCTTAAACCTTACATGGACTTGCTTACAGACTGGTAGGTTTGCCAAGTTCCTGTTGAAAGTTGTCCCCAGATTGATTTTAAGCCTCGTGAACCTTATGATAGCATGCCTGTTGAGAGCATAGATATTAGAAAGAATTCCTAGTTTCAAGTTCTGGGTCTGCATTCAGTTATTATCGACCTTGGATAAGTTACTAGATTTTCAGTGCTTCAATGTCAAAACAGGAGGCAATGCTGCCTTCCTGGTTTGGTTGCTGAAGATGAAGGGACGTAAAGCTGTTCTAACACATAGCATTTAAACTGTTGCTATTTAAAATTCTTTTATGTTCCCATACATGACAAATATTGACTGAATTCCATATGCAAAATAGATTATTCCTAATGTGTACTTTTCATTTTTAGTTAAATTTAAAAAAATTTTATGTGTATGAGTGTCTTGGCTGCATGTATGTAACAGCATGTGTGTCACTGCCATGCCTGCAGAGGTCAGAAGAGGGCATCAGATCCCCTGCCACTTGAGTTAGGGATGTCGTTAGCCACCATGTGAATGCTGGGAATTGACCAAGTTCCTATGGAAGAACAGCCACTTCTTTTAATTCTCCAGCCACTATTTTTAAATTTTTAAATTTTGAGTTTTTTTTTTTGACAATTTCATCAATGTATAGTGTGTGCTCTGATTATTATACTCCTCTGTAATTTCCCTTCTTCCCTTAGTGCTCCCTCCTTCCTATAAGTCCCTTTACCACATTCACCAGTTTTTTTTTTTAATTTATTTTTGTATGTGTATGAATGTACTGTCTGCATGTAGGTCTGTGCACCTGTGTCGTGCAATGCCGCGGAGGTCAGAAGAGGGCCGCGGAGGTCAGAAGAGGGCGTCGGATTCTCCCGGAACTGGAGTTAAAGACGGTTCTTAGCCACCTGTGGGTGCTGGGTCCTCTGCAAGAATGGTCGGCACTCTTAACTGCTAGGCCATCTCCCAGCCCCCAGTTTTTTTTTTAAATATATTTTTTAATTAATTTTATTTATTTCTGTATGTGTATGAATGTACTGTCTGCATGCAAGTCTGTGCACCCGTGTCGCGCAATGCCGCGGAGGTCAGAAGCGGCGTCGGGTTCCCCTGGAACTGGAGTTCTCCTGGAATTGGAGTTTCAGACGGTTCTTGGCCGCCATGTGGGTGCTGGGGATCGAACCCGGGTCCTCTGCAAGAGCGGTCGGCGCTCTTAACCGCTAGGCCATCTCTCCAGCCCCCCCCCCAGTCGTTTTTTTTTAAAGACCCGCTGAACTTCACTCTTGTCATTGGTGTGATTAAGGTTTGGAACTATATGTTGGAGCTTCGTGGATGCTTTAGTGGGCACACAGCTGACACGACTGCCCCTCCTCCAGAGTCTATCATTATCCAGTAGTTCAGCAGGGAGGAGTAGGGCCTTGGTTATTCCTTGGTGTACCCTGAGTCTTAGTGGGGAAGGTATACATGTCCTGTGTAGGGCTGACAGTGATTACTTGTTCTCAGCACTGTGAGCAGCCATGTGCCTCTGCATCTACTGCTGTTTATTTCAGAGAAGTTTCTCTGATTAAGCCTGTGATTTGCATTTTTCTTTGGGAGTTTCCTTTCTTGGAGCAGTCCTCAGGTCCAGTAAGAGTGGTTATGCCACTGTTGCACAGGTGGGTACATCTTGCTTAGCGTTCACAAGTGGGTGGGGCCTTGATGCCCCTTCTGCCCTTGTAGCCTGAATAGCCAACAGGAGGAAGCTTCCAGCTCAGTTCCGGCTTGATTTTTCTATACTGTGAAACCAGGCTGTGTGCTGGCTTCAACAATAAGGTCTTGTTAACTAGTTCTGGTGGATAGAATGGTAAGAGCCTGTATTTATCTGCTGCTCTGGTTACTTTTTCAGATGCTGTGATAAAGACAGCCACCAAAACCAGCTTGGGGAGGAAATGGTTTAGTGCATGGATCTTATACTTCCATTGACAGTCCATTTTTGAGGAAAGTCAGGCAGGAACCTAGGCAGGAACTGAAGCACAGACCATGGAGGAATGCTGGTTCCTGGCTTGCTCCTCAACATGCTTAATTATACAACCTGCCCAGGGGTGGCACTGCCCACAGTGACCTGGGACCTCCTGCATCACGGAACAATCAAGAAATTGTAGACATGCCCACAGATGAATCCAATGGAGAAGTTCTCCAATTAAGTTTCCCTCTTTTCAGATGTGACAAGTTGATGATCTAAACTAGACATGATCCCTGCAGATATCATGGTTTCATTTTTCTTGATAGATAAATAAAATTTCGTATATCTATATATCCTTTTCATTATCCATTCATTACTTGATGGACATCTTGGCCAATTCTGTTTCCTAGTTATTGTGAACATGGCTGAGCAAGTATCTCTGAAGTAAGGTATAGAGTTCTTTGGGTTTATGCCCAGGAGTGGTACAGCTGTGTCAAATGGTAATTGTATTTCTAGCTTACTGGGAGCCTCCACACTGATTGCTGTAGTGTCCCTGCTGGTTTACACTCCCACTGACAGTGACTAAGGTTCATTGCTGGCATTTGTTGCCCTTTGATTTCTTAGTTTTAAAATTTTATTTATTTATGTATATGAGTGTTTTGCTTACATGTATATAAGTGCACCATATACATGCAGTGCTTTTTTTTTATTAGTTTTTTTATTTCTGTATGTGTATGAATGTACTGTCTGCCTGCAAGTCTGTGCACCTGTGTCGTGCAATGCCGCGGAGGTCAGAAGAGGGTCTCGGATTCCCCTGGAACTGGAGTTCTCCTGGAATTGGAGTTTCAGATGGTTCTCGGCCGCCATGTGGGTGCTGGGGATCGAACCCGGGTCCTCTGCAAGAGTGGTCAGTGCTCTTAACCGCTAGGCCATCTCTCCAGCCCCNCCTTTTTAAAGAACAGTGCTCTAAACCACTGAACCATCTCTCCAGCCCCCCCCCCCTTTTTTTGAGACATGGTATCACTATATAGTCTGGCTGGAATTCACTATCTCACAGAAATCACCGAGATCTGCCTGCTTCTGTCTCCTAAGAGCTGGGCTTAAAGGTATGTGCCACCACACCAAGCCCCAATTTTATCTTTAAGAGACATAACTTTTTTTTCTTTTCTTTTTTAGTTTTTTTCCTTTTTTGGGTATTTTTGAGGCAGGGTCTCCCTTTTAGTACCAGCTGTCCTGGAGCTTGGAGACATAACTTTTTTTTCTTTTTTTTCTTTTTTTTTTATCTTTTTTTATGTTTTTTTTTTTTTTTTTTTTTTTTTTTGATGTTCAGCTGAGTTCTTTTGTGTTTCTATGCACTAACCCTCTGTTGGAGGTATAGGTGACAAATATTTTTCCCCATTCCTTGGGCTCCCTCTTTACTTGATTGGCAGTTAGCTTTGCTGCACAGAGGCTTTTTAACCCATTTGTCACTTGGTGGTCTTACGTCCTTTTCTACCAGAGCCCTTATTGAGAAAGTCTTTGCTTCTGCCCATATGTTGAAGTGTGTTCTGTACTTTTTATTGCAGCAGTGATGAGGACCTTGATTCCTTTGGAGCTGAATTTTGTGAAGGGTGAGAGATAAGGGTCTAGTTTCATTGTACTACATGTTGATATTCTATTTTCCAACACCATTTGTTGAAGATGGCTTTTACCCAATGTGTATTTTTAGCATCTTCGTCAAAAAATGAGGTGTCTGTAGTTGCATGGATTTGTATGTGGCCCGTATGTTGTTTTCCACTAGTCCTTTTTCTCCAGTGCCATGTTGTTTTTATTACTGTGGCTCTGTAGCATAACTTGAAATCAGGTATGGTGATACCATCTGCAGTATTCTTTTTGTTTAGGATTTGTTATAGCTGTCCTTGCTCTTTGTGCTTACGTACAAAATGAAAGATTTGTTTTTAGTATCTGTGAAGAATGGCCCTGGAATTTTGATTGGGATTGCAGTTCCCAGAGGGAAGAAAAGGAAGGGGGTTTGGCCCTAATGTGCTTTTCTTAAAATTGATTTTGAATATATCCAATCAATGATATAGCAGAAGGCACATTATACTACTTGTGCTCAAAAACTCATTCATGCTCTTCTGTTTTAGCTCTATGAGAGTAGAGTATTACATTGTACAAAAAAGAAAGCAAGTCTTTCCTCAAATCCAGGAATTAGGAAGAACAGGAATGTTAAGCTCTTCTTTGTAGATGAGAAAACTGGCCAGTCAAAAGTATCGCCTTGTAGTATTTATCCTTTGGAAAGACTTGGCTCCTACCTCAGTCCTCACTTAGCAGTTGGTCTCTTGTCTTTAGGAAAACTCCTACCAGCACCTTTAAGGAACATTTCTCTTTCATTGCTGTCAAATTGGCTGTTGTATCTGATGTTTTACCAGTTGTGTCTGTCCTCTTCAGTACTTAGTATAGCACTTGTCACTTGGGAAGTGTTTGAGGTGCACTGGTGAGTGACTGAATAAATGCAAAGAACATTTGGTTTCTGTTTGATTTCTGACTATGATGGAGAGAGCTAGAATCCTGAAGTACTTTCCCACTGATGGGATGTGTAATGTTTGGTATCATTTGGCTACAGCCGTCTGCTTCTCTTTTCTCTTTGTCTTTATTTTCAGGCTGAAAGCTTGGAAGATAAGAATATGGCTAAAACCCATCGCTATCAGCTGGAGAAGTTGAAGTCCCAGTGTGAGAGACTGACAGAGGAATTAACCCAGAATGAAAATGAGAACAAACAACTGAAGCTAAAATACCAGTATCTGAAGGAGCAACTAGAAGAGAAGGTAAGTAAGAAGGAATTCTACTTTCGAAGACTAATTTTTAAAAATGCATGTACATTAATAAATGCCATTCGAAGTCTTCAGGAAAGTTGTATTGGTGCAAGGAGCAAGGATAGTTTATTAGAATGGTGTGATCTTTTTCATTTCAATCCATAGTCATACTAGTGTCATTAGATTTAAATTTCTTCAGAGGCCTTGAAACAGGAATGGTTGATGTTTACTTGGAATTTTCAATTAAATATGTTTAAAATAGAGAAATTTTAACCTACTGTCCTGACCAATAAGTATGTGTCAGTGTTTTTTGTTTGATTGTATTTTGAGACAGGTTCTTACTGAATTACCCAGCCTGTTGTCAAACTTGCCATCCTCCTTACTGAGAGGAGTCCTGGGATTACAGGCATGTGTCAGGATGTCTAGTTTATATCTGTTATGTTGTGCTTCATTTGATTGCATCTCATATTTACACATAATTAATGCATCTGTTACCAGTGCATTTTTCCTGTGGACACGATGTTGCATTTTCCATAATTAAAATATGAGCAGGAAGATTGTGTTAAATGTTTTATATTTCCTTATCTACATTTAAGAAGTACTCTTGAGCCAGGTGTGGTGTCGCATGCCTTTAATTCCAGCCCTCAGGAGGTAGAGGCAGGAGGTTCTCTGTGAGTTCAAGGCCAGCCTGGTCTGCATAGTGAGTTCCAGGACAGCTGGGGCTACAGGGAGACCCTGTCTCGAAAAGACAAAAAAAAAAAAAAAAAAGAAGAAGAAGAACAACAACAACAACAGCAACAACTTCTCCTCCTCCTCCTCTTGGGGGGCTGTAGAGATGGTTCAGTGGTTAAGAACACTGGCAGCTCTTCCAGAGGACCTTAATTCTGTTCCAGCTCCCTTTTCGGATCACTCCTGCCTCTAGCTGCAGGCACCTCTACACATATGGTCCATATTCATGCGTGAACATAAATAAAAACTTTAAAATAGTGTTGAAAAATTTGGTCATTTGAAAATATAAAGTTCATCTGCTCTACTTAACACACATGGAATATTTACCTTAGAACAGAGTTTGAAGAGTCAGTGATTTGATTACATTGCTCTGTGTAGGGAATGTCTTGTAAGGCAGGCATGTGTCTGAGGATAGGCAGACATGATAACAGGTTATCAGTCATCTCCCTTGCTAGCACTATATCTTGGTTTTAGAAATTCCTGGAACCGTACTTTTGATTTTAGAGTTTTTCAGATTATTGAATATTTGGATCTATATAATTAGATACCTCGAGAATGGGAGCCAAGTCAGAACATGAGATTCATTCCTGTTCCATGTACTCTTTATAAATGTAATGTAAAATTAAGTGTACTACTCTTAATATGCTTGCTTTTTGACTTTAGCACATTGCATGAGGTCAGGTGTAGTCATTTTTATGTATATTCAAAAACGTGAACTTCCGTCAAGCATAGTGATACACACCTTTAATCCTATCACTCTATTTGTGAGGCAGAGGCTGGCAGATCTCTGTGAAATTGGAGCCTCCTGACCTACATAGTTAATTCTAGGCCAGCCAGGGCTAAATAATGAGGCCTGTTTAAAAAAAGTTGTGGGTTTTTTTTTTTTTATACATTTTGGAGTTTTTCAGATTTTTCATTCTTTGCTTAACAGTGATATTCTCACTTTCCCATCTTTAACATTAGCATAAATACTGCTATGAGGGATGCTGACATATTCTTGCACTCACACATCATGCACACGCATAAACGTGTACCTTTTAAAAATATTTGGATTGTGTGATTTCTATTCGGCTATTTCTGATAAGTTAGGCTATGCAATGTTGAAATGGCATTGGAATTCATCGACAGCATCAGCGGCAGCAGTGGCATTCGCAGTGGTAGGAGATTGCCATGCATACTGCACTCATATATCCAGTCGTGATGTGTTGTACTAACATGCATTTTTGTCAAACACCTGATTGTTACTTTGTCAAATGTTATATTCCATTGTTCATGACAAAGAGAGCAAATATTATATAATCCACTTTTACATATGCATTTAAGACATTATTAAGAGATTTTTATCCGGGAAAAAATTCTTTCGAAATGTTACAGAAATAATTTTTGCCCACATATACTCTCATTAAAATTTATTACTTTTGCTTGACTTTTATAGTGAAATGTTTTATTTCTTATATTTTATAAGTGTCTCTTTGGTAATCTTTTGATTTTTCTGGCATTTACCTAGAAATTCATAATACCATTCTTTCTATCTGAAACACATTTTTATTAATTTTACTAGCATGTGCAGATCTGCCAGAGTTAGTGGATGATTAAATCAGCTTTTTTCAGCAAGTAAGCATTAATATTTCCACACTGGTTTTAAATGTCTGAAGTATACAGAACTGTGTCTCATTTAATTAAAAAAAACTTCAGAAGATAGGGGCTTGTGGATGATGCTATTTATCTTTGTTGCAGTTTCAAAGTAATTGTGTAGCAGATGTATTAAGACTAATGTTTTAAAATTTTATTTATTTTTTTGTGTGTATGAATGTACTGTCTGCATGCAGGTTTGTGTACCCATGTTGTGCAATGCCGCGGAGGTCAGAAGAGGGTGTTGGATTCCCCTGGAACTGGAGTTCTCCTGGAATTGGAGTTACAGACAGTTCTTAGCTGCCATGTGGGTGCTGGGGATCGAACCTGGGTCCTCTGCAAGAGCATTCGGTGCCCTTAACCGCTAGGCCATCTCTCCAGCCCCCACGCCTAATTTTAATACTGAATATGCTTGCAAAATATTTCAGAAATAAATGGGTGCTTTAAATTAAGAAGACACTGTTTTATAGATTATTATGTTTATATTCTTTGTGTCGTCTTTGTTTTAATGTTCATACTCTGTATATTGTCTTAGTTCTTAGATTTTAGATTGTGGTCATAGTGTGAAGTAATATATACAATATTTTTATGCAGATGTATTATAACCAATGAGAACAGTGGTGGAAAATGATAGAACTATTTAGTATTATTTTCCTAATTTCAATACAATCATCAGGAAGACATTTATTTTTTAAGTATGATTTAATGTTTTACTGATTGCTTTTATTTCACTTTTGTAAGAAAATAAGAAATTTTATGGCTAGAGAATATACATTATTCTTGTTCATTCTAACTAGAATTATGAGATACATTTCTTCATCTTAGTTATCCCATACCTGGAGGAAGCCAGAGGTACCTGCCAGCCTCATTTTGCTTTTCGTCTTTAATCTACCCATAACCATATCCATATGTGTAACTTACTTATGGAAGTTGCTGTCACATGAGTACCTTTAATGCTTTTTTCCCTTCTTTTTAAAAATTTACTCTGTTGTACCTAGCCTTTTCTGTGTTGGGAATCAAATTCAGATCCTTATGCTTGTGCAGCAAACAATTTACGAACTGAGCGTGCTCTCTCTCTTTTTTAAATAAAATACTTTTATTGATGTTTTTAGTATTTCATACATCATTTTTGAGTTCAATTTAGACATATTCCCCCTTCCCTTCCTCTTATCCCACCCCAGTTCATGCATTCTGCCATACACATCCTGAATCTTTCTTTCAGTCTTTTTAAAGTTTTTCTCTGCAAAGGTTTATTGTTTTGGGCAGAATTTTAACTATATCAGTCCATTCTTTTACCCAGTCTTTATGTTGTTGTGGTTCCCTCCTAATTGTATTGCTCCAAAGTATGCCTATACACATGTTATATATGTACCAGAATTATGTCCTCCAGGAATAAACTGTATGTTAACCCCCATATATGTTTAGGAGTTCACATTTTTTAATTTTATATTACTCTAAAATATGAATATATATAGCTTCTGCCCATATACATTAATTACCATGTCTGAAAGTAAGTGGTAAGTTAATTCTAGGGCTCATTTTGAGATTCACATTATAACATACAGTTGCTTTCAGCTAGAAAGAAATATAACAATAACATTGCTCAGCTTGTCTTTCAAATGGGGGATTTGGTACTAGCATCCACAAATGAGAGAAACCATTCCCCATTTGTTTTTTTGGGACTGTGTTACTTCATTTAGCATAATGGCTTCGAGTTCCATCCATTTACCTGCAAAGTTCATGATGTCATCTTTCTTTACCACTGCATAGAACTCCGTTGTGTCACATTTTTGTTATCCACTTCTCAGTTGAGGGGAACTTGTGTTGGTTCCAGCTCTTTGCTATTGTAAAGAGAGCTGCAGTAAACATGGATGTGCATGTATCTTTGCAGTAGGATGAGTCTTGTGGGTATATACCCAGGAGTGGTATGGCTGGGTCAGGTGGTAGGCTCATTTTGAGTCTTTTCAGGGTTCTCCATAGTGGCTGTACAAGTTTACATTCCCACTGGCAGTGGATGAGTGTTCCCCTTTCCCCACAACCTCTCAAGCATTTGGTGTCTTTGTTTTCTTGATCGTAGCCAGTCTTATAGGAGTGAGATGATATCTTAGAGTGGTTTTAATTTGCATTTCCTTAATTATTAATGATGTGGAACACTTTTTAAAGATGTTTCTCAGCTATCTTTACTTCCTCACTGGTGAAATTTCTGTTCAGCTCTTTACTCCCAATTAAAATCCCCATGAATTTCTTCACAGACTTGGAAAAAAAATCCTTAAATTCATATGGAAAGACAAAAGACCCCAATAGCTAAAGCAACCCTGAGTGAAAAATGCAATACAGGGGGGATTGCTCTACCAGACTTCGAACTATATTACAGGGCTATAGTCATAAAACCAGCCTGGTACTTGCAAAAAACCAGACCCGTTGATCAATGGAGCTCTCTCTTAGGCCCTTTGTTTTTATTTTATTTGAATTTTATGTGTATGAGTGTTTTGCCTGCAGGTATGAAAGTGTACCATGTAAATGCAGTGCCTATGGAGGCCAGAAGAGGGGCACTGGATCCCCTGGAACTGGAGTTACAGATGTCTGTTAGCCTCCATGAGGGTTCTGGGAACCAAACCCAGGTCCTTTGCAGTAATACCAAGTGCTCTTAGCCCTCGAGCCACCTATCTAGCACCTTTCCCATGTTTTTGCATAACTTGGAAGTCTGTGTGCTAGTTTCTTTAATAATTGTTTCAGTTTATCTAGCATCAGTATACTATAGAGGCAAAGGTCATGTATCTTGAAACATTTGGCATCAGAGAAACTGTAATATAAAAAGACCTGAGTTAAACTCTTAATCAACTTGGCTAACTTTCTTTGCGAGGAGGACTCAGGGTTGGTTTACAGTCCTGGTCTTTCCATTCTATCAGAGTTGGTAGGAACCATTTATTTCTGTATATAGATTTTATAGTTTATCTGGGATTTGCCTATCTAAAGTAATACTTGTGTATTTCAATAGCTGTCCTTAATTGTCTTCAGAGGACCTTGTTTTCTTTTATTAGTTCTTTAAGAAAATGAGATTAACTTCAATGAAACAATTAGTAAATAAAGTCACAAAGCATGCACCATTTAAGGCAGTGGCAGTGGACAGGAACTTAAGTATTGAATGCACCAGGATTCACAGAGACACTTGTTCCTTCGAACTGCTTCACTTCAATCATCTGTACAATGAGTATCTACCTTTTTTCTCTCCTCTCCTCTCCTC
>VZQC01010091.1:1573615-1591579 GCA_009823505.1 Rhizomys pruinosus
CAATCCTCCACTTCCTCTTCACCTAACACCCATTCAACACTATATACCCTTTCCCACCTAAACTACCTCCACTCTCCCCCTCCCCTCCCCTCCCCTTTCTTCTTTTCTTTTCTTTTCTTTTGGTCTTTTTGGGACCAGGTCTCTTTGTAGCCCCAGCTGACCTGGAACTCCCTATGTAGACCAGGCTGGCCTGGAACTCACAGTGATCTCTGTGAGCCTCTGCCTCCTGAGTGCTGGGATTAAAGGCATGTGCCACCATGCCTGGTATTTCTACGTATTTTAAAAGTATGACTGTCGCCGGGCGTGGTGGCGCACGCCTTTAATCCTAGAACTTGGGAGGCAGAGGCAGGCGGATCTTTGTGAGTTCAAGGCCAGCCTGGTCTACAGAGCGAGTGGACAGCTGGGGCTACAGGGAGACCCTTTCTTGAAAAGACCAAAAAAAAACATATGACTGTCTCAGATAAAAAATAATGGTAGTAATTTTTTTCTTATATAAATATTACTTGTAAAATGGTAATTATTCATATTTGCAGGTATTTTCATTGTTGGACTCTAAAATTGTGAGAATATAGTGACTTACCATTATTTAGGTGTATGGTGGAAACAAAATGTGAGCAGAGATTCTTTTTTATGTATATTTTTCTTGAGTTTTTGTTCATTCCTATAATAAATTTTAATCAAAGTTAGATCTTGTCCTCCTCCACCGGGTTCCTGTATTCTGTCATCTATGTTAAGAACTGTTTGGCCAAGCATTTGTACCCAGATGTCCCCTGGTACAAGTTTATCTACAGGAGTCTAGTCAGCCTATGTAGTGTCTCTCTGTTAAATGGAGCAGAGATTCTTTAGTGTTTCTTCTTTATTTCATGTCAGCAAAATGACTCATGCTTCTTTCTCTTTACTGAAGTCAGTATTGGATCAAAGATCATAGTCACTACATTCACATGTTTTACCTTTTAGTCTGGTGTAGTTTGGAAGGAAATCATTATTGATTTTGCTAGAAGAACATAATTGAAACCTGACATTGCCACATAAAGTATATCTGTGAAAGCAAATAATGAATCAGTGTATATAAGTTTTGTGCTTGGAGATATAAAGCAAATAATTGTTAAGTGCACTCACTACTGGGATGACAACAATGTAAAGTAATATGTTTCTTAATACCTTGATTTTATCAGTCCATACTGTGTGTACACTGCAGTATATTATGTGTAACAACACAATGAAACATTCATTATTATCTATCAATTAAAAAAGCTATGGTTTGGCTTTATTTCTTACCATTTGTTTAGGATTGCTATTTTTTGGTTGTAGAAAAAGACATGATTTTCAGGAGTGTTCTGTGAATATTTTTTGTTTTGCAAAATCACATTGTGCTGGATAGCTTTGGTGTCAACTTGACACACCTGGGTTGAGGGAGCCTCGGTTGGGAAATTGGCTCCATTGGATTGGCCTGTGGCCACATCTGTGGTGTATTGTCTTGATTGTTGAGCAGTGACAGTATAAGATAGGCAGGCTGGGCATGAGCCAGAGAGCAAGCCAGTAGAGAGCAAGACAGTGAACAGCAGTCCTCCATGGCCTCCAGGTTCCTGCCCTGAGTTCCTGCCTTGTGCTCCCTGAGTGATGAACTGTGAACCAGGAGATGTAAGCTGAATAAACCCTTTCCTCCCCAAGTTGGTGTTGGTCAGAGTGTTTTGTCACAGCAATGGAAGACAAACCAGGACAGAAATTGGTACCAGAAGAGTGGGGTATTGCTGTGACAGACCTGACCTTGGTGTTTTGGGGAAGGATTGTGGAGGCGTTTGGAACTTTGGGCTGGGAAGATCATTGAATGCCTAAAGATTGTTGCTGTGGAGCTTGGAGCAGTTTTGCTGAAGGAGTTGTAGAAGATGGAGGCCTGGCTTGTGAAGTTTCTAGTTTCAAAGGAGAGCAGAGATCATCAGGACTGTGTAATCTGTGGGTTCTGGTCAGCTGGGGCTGTGGAGAATCAGCTGTAAGTAACAAGAGACCAGAACCTGAAGTGAAACTTTTGTGGTACTGGGGCAATTGATGCTGGTTAGCTGGGGCTGAAAAATCAGCTGTAAGTAACAAGAGACCAGCATCACTGAGGTGAAATCTTCTGGGGAGAATATCTTCAAGGTCAGCACACAGAAGCTGTGACCCAGAAAGGGCCTGAGCCTCCATCTCGAGCCAGAAGCCGGACTTGGTAACGTGTAAGAGTCTCCTATATGGTTCCGGTGTTGAAATTTGAGGGGGTCACAGAGAGCAGCCGAGGCTTGGCACTGTGAGAGGTCAGGAAAGACCATTGGTGGAAGTGCACCTCGGTTGCTGTGAAGACCCCAGGATTGCAGGGGTCATGGAGAGAAGCTGAGGCTTTGCACCAGGAGAGGTCAGAAGAGACCATTGGTGAAGGTGCTGCCTCAGTTTCAGTAGCGACCCCAGCTTTTTGGAGATGCCGGTACCCTGGGACGACCACCAAGAGCAGCGGTAGGTGTAGAATGGAGTCGGCCTGGGCCTGCGAGATGAGTGTGCCACGGACGGCAGAGTCGGAGAGGGGGAGCTGCCGAGACCCTTTGGAGCCCAGAAGATCGTGAGTGAATCCCAGGTGTCCAGCCTTGAGCTACTTGCTGGACTTAGGTTTTGTTTGAGAGTGCCTGATTCTTCCCTTTGAAATAAGACAGTACTTGTTTTGGATTTTACAGCAGCCCACAGTTAAGAGACTTTTAATAGACTGGACTTTTAAGTGTTTGGACATTTTAAGGACTGTGGGGCTTTTAAGGATGTACTGTCTTAGGTTGTGATTAGTGTTAACATCATACTTTGGGGATAAGAACTGGAAAGGTGGTTTAATAGTGATGTGTTTGTGTGTCAAGTTGACAAGGGGTCAATTGTGCTGGATAGCTTTGGTGTCAACTTGACACACCTGGGTTGAGGGAGCCTCGGTTGGGGAATTGGCTCCATTGGATTGGCCTGTGGCCACATCTGTGGTGTATTGTCTTGATTGTTGAGCAGTGACAGTATAAGATAGGCAGGCTGGGCATGAGCCAGAGAGCAAGCCAGTGAACAGCAGTCCTCCATGGCCTCCAGGTTCCTGCCCTGAGTTCCTGCCTTGGGCTCCCTAAGTGATGAAATGTGACCCAGGAGATGTAAGCTGAATAAACCCTTTTCTCCCCAAGTTGGTGTTGGTCAGAGTGTTTTGTCACAGCAATGGAAGACAAACTAGAACACACATCTTCCTATTTTTGACTAAAAGCTACTTGATGGTATCAGGCAGAATTCTCTTGATTTCACATTTTTCTAGAAGGATGAGGATAAATGGAAATCACATGCACTTTTGACTACTAGCATTTACTTTAATGGTGCACTTTAGGCCATTTTTAAGAATACAGTTTCTTTTGTATTTTAAAGATTTTTAAGCTTTGTATATTGTAAATCCTGTGACTCGAACAAAACTCTCGTCAGCATCTATTAACTGGAAAGCATTTTAAGCCAAATACTCTAAAGTAAACTGGAAGAGGTTGTAATTCTTAAGAATCCTATCTTTTTTTTTTGAAATGATAACAGTTAAAACAACATTGGTTAAAATAAAGGAAAATGAAATATTTTCGGTTGTCACATATAAAGTGCTTTTAATTGGATCATTTATTACTAAGTCCAGAATAGCCTTTGAATTTGACAAGGAATTAACTACAATAACAGTGTGATCCCCATGTATGAAATCATGTGTCGGATGTGGGGAAAAAAGTCCAGGATGCAAAAGTGAACTACAGGACACAGGGTGAAAGCTGAGGAGTCAGTTATTCGTGCGGCTGTGGCTGAGGGAGGGGCAAGAAATCAAGGTGAGCACAAGCACATTCCTTGCTGTCGGAATTAGAACCCAGGCATGCTGCTGGCATTCTTAGACTCTGTTCCATTAGAAATGCCTTCTGTACCAACTATTTCCTCAGAGATTGGTGTGTGTGTGTGTGTGTGTGTGTGTGTTTGTAACTGGGGAGGTGAATTCTGGGTGTCTTTTTCAATCACTTCCCACCTTATCTTTTGAAACAGTGTCTCCCCTTGGCTATCTAGGGCCATTGGTACAGCTAGACTGGTTGCTAAGCGAGCCCCAGAGATAGTTTCCTTTTTCCCTGTGCTAAGATCACAGGTACATAGTGCCACACTGAGGGTGCTGGATATCTGAACTCAGGTACTCAGGCTTGTGCAGCAAGCACTTTGTCCACCGAACCACCTTCCCAGTCCCCTGAAAGGTGATTTTTCAAAGTACTCCAGCAGGGAAATCCAAGTTGTCAGTCATATTAGTTCCTGACTTGCTTGAGAGGCCTGCCACTCCACTGGACCCTAAACTTCCTGTTTGGTAACTACGGATGAGGAAAGCAACCATGTGGGCACTTTCCATTAAAATTCTTCATGGTGAGACTGACTGCCTTTACTTCTGCAGCTGCATATGACCTCCACAGTTAAGCTAAGTAATGCTGTGTATGATTTATTGTGGTGTGAAAACGAATGCCATATGAAGGTTTTACATCCCATCTGTTTCAGAGCTTTTCTTAAAGTTAATTAGGCCTTGCAGACTTTGGTTGACCCTTACAAGGAACAGAAAATGGCTGCCTGCCTCCATTTGTTTTCATTGACTTTTTCTTTTATTGCTATTTAAAGTGCTTATTGACTCAGTTCATTTTCTTATTTGATGATGACCAAGCAACATTACATGATTTGGTGATTCTTTTTTTATTTTTTTCTCTCCATACTCTTTTGTAAGAAGGAATGTGTACCTAAGTATTTTGTAATAAAAAAAAAAAAAAAGAGGGAGAAATCCTGGTGGTTTAAAAAGACACTCTATGCTTACAAATATTTCTCTTGAGATAAAGTATAATTTTTTTCTTTTGAAAATTAAACAACACTCATTCCAAATGCATAATTTAAACCCCATTTGTTTATTTCTTTGTCCATATTTTGTTTTAGAAGCAGATATGTATCAGAAGTAGCTGACTTTTAAATAACAAATGTTATTTCTGTTTCTAGGCATTTGGCTTAAGAGAAACACTTAATAATCACAAAATGATCCTCATAACTAATGTGTAAAGTACTCCTTAGAAAGTATCCTTGTTTCCAGCCTTGAATATTAATTTCTAGGAATATAGCCAATACATACTCTACCACTTTTTGATTATGCTAGTAATGATCTTTGTATTACTCAATACTCTCTTAGAAAAGGGTACTAAAAGGCCTCAGGCAAGAATAATTTTCCTTAAATGGGGTTAGAAGTTTAATTTTGAATTTCTGCTTTTTTGTTTATATTTTATGGATCTTGTTAAACCTGCGTTTGCCAAGTCCCTGAATTAGCAGCCTTTCCCATCTAGGTTTTAACATGCTGAGGTGCCAAAGCCAGTGTTTAATGCTGCTTTTCTTTCTGTTGTTCTGCTTTTTACACAGTATCTCAGGCTTACTCTTCAAGACATAATGATAGCTTCTTCCCATCGATTGAAGGAATTGATGTAAAATATCTACTTAGAAGAGAAGAAATATGTATATCTAACCTACAGAATAGTAGAGCATCAGTCTTGTATTGGAAGTTCAGTGCTCTTTTGCTTGTAAAATACTCACAGAGAAGCAGCCCATTCTCTCACACAAGGTTGTACACTCTATCCCCTGGCCAGTTTTATTGACTGTAAGATTGTGTCTGATGTGGTTCTGCTTGCTTCTTGCCCCTTCTACAACAGTTACCATTGGGCCATTATCTTGCTTTAATGCTCACAGTAGACAGCTATTTGCAAGTTGTCTGTCCTTAATTGATTTGTGATGAGTCTCAAACAAACAAACTTATGAAACATAAGAAATTATTTAAGTTCAGAGTCTTTGTCTCCATTGTTGTATGATTGGGATGAATCTGTTGTTTTTGACACATGGGACTCTGTATTTAAAAAATGCTTGTGGAGGAATAGAGCATAATTTTCTGATGCTATACAAGACACTTTGAGGTAGCAAAGAAGAATACAATTTTTGACTCAGCGGAGCCTGACATGGGACTCATGTGGTAGTAAGTGGTATTACATGAGCTCCTATGACATGTCATGCAATGCATGGAAGTGGCTCCATGTTCTTGTTTAAGGCCTGAGGTTATCTGTTGTTATTGTAATGTTCATGTTGGTGAGGAAGACATGTGCTGTTGGTCTTTCAGCATTAGTGAAGAATTGAGTGAAGGAATTCTCTTGTCTTTATTTCTGAGCACTGTTGTTCTATTTCTGAGTACTGTTGTTCTCACAGATATATATGTCAAAGGTAGGGAACTTTATTCAAATTCATATGATTTCTTGATTTTACAGTTTCCATTGCTTCTTAATTGTGTGTGTGTGTGGGGGGGCGCAGCGGTCAGAGGACAACTTTCTGGTTGGCTCTCTCCTTTCCCCTCTACCTGGTTCTTGGGATTTAACTGAAGTCATAAGGTTCTTGCAGCGAGCACGCTCACCAACCGAGCCATCTCACTGGACTCTTGTTTAGTTTATGTTTTGCCCATTCCTCGAACTTAAATATATTGTTATCCTTGGAATTGAAAGAACTCAGTATTATGTAAAATCTATTTAACCAGGTCTGAAAAAAAGTTATGATGTGACAAATAGTAGAAGTAGAAGAGATTTCCAAAAATTATTATTCATTTTTGCCTGTTTTTCAGCACAATTGAACCTGCAGTCTGGTAACTTTCCATGACATTCTATTTCCATGTTTTCAGTACAACCTGTAGAAGTCTCCTCTGCTCAGTTGGCATTTTCTAGCATACTTTAACTCTCTTTCGGCCATTGACTTAGGTAATATGAGTCTTCTTTAGAGAGCCATATAAATGGCCTCTAGACACATCCAATTTTTGTTCAGGAATGTCTCATAATTTGCCTTGTAATGCTCCCATCCTGGAGTTAAAGTTTGGGTACAGCTGCTGTTCTGAGTTATGGAAATATTCTTCCTTACAGCTCTGGGTGATTTGTGTAGGTCTGTGGTTTCAACAAGCCATACTTCCAGTAAGTTGTAATTGAATCTTACTGGCTTTAGTTTCGGTTGTATTTGGTCTCTGTATTTTCTTTCTGTGCTGGATAGCTTTAGTGTCAACTTGACACACCTGGGTTGAGGAAGCCTCAATTGGGGAATTGGCTCCATTGGATTGGCCTGTGGCCACATCTGTGGAGTATTGTCTTGATGGTCGAGCAGTGTGGAAGGGCCCAGCCCCCAATGAGTGGTGCCAGCCTGGGCAGGTGGTTGTGTACGGTATAAGAAGGTCGGCTGGGCATGAGCCAGGGGAGCAAGCCAGTGAACAGTACTCCTCCATGGCCTGTGCTTCAGCTCCTGCCTCCAGATTCCTGCCCTGAGTTCTTGCCTTGGGCTCCCTGAGAACTGTGACCCAGGAGATGTAAGCTGAATAAACCCTTTCCTCCCCAAGTTGGTGTTGGTCAGAGTGTTTTGTCACAGCAATGGAAGACAAACTATGACACTTTCTTATCTTTCCTCCACCCCAGTGATGTGTTAAAGATGGTCTTAAGACAGAAATATTGTTGTACTTGCTTATTTACATTAATTTTCAGTTAAAGGAAAATACACTTTTGAAAATTAATGACTTACTTAGACATATGTGCATATTTTATATTTTTGTTAAGGCATGTGAACAATTATTTTTAATTTCATGACATAAATATATTGAAAATAAATATACTTTATTGAACTTTAAAGAAATTAAGGGTCTCATACATACCTTTTTTTTGGGGGGGGGTCTTTTTGAGACAGAGTATCCCTGTAGCCCCACCTAGCCTGGAACTCTCTGTGTAGACCATGCTGGTCTGGAACTCACAGAGATCACCTGCCTCTGCCTCCCGAATGCTAGGATTAAAGGTGTGCGCTACCATGCCTGGATAATGTTAGGCACTTTTACAAATAGATGTTATTCTGGAACACATGGAATTGAATTCAGGGCCTTGAATATGGTAGGCATGGTGTCTACCACTGAGCTACATCTCTAGTAGTGGTGGTGGTAGTCCTTGTCGTCGTCATCATCCATCCTCCTCCTCCTCTTCTTCTTTCTTTTTTAGTTTGTTGCCTTTAAATTTCCCCCTTTTTTATTGAGCGTTTGTACATTTCATACAGTGGTTCCTAATGAAATTTAGCCTCCCTCCTCCATACTCCAGCTCCCCCTCAGAACTCATGCATTTCATCATTCAAGTTAAGACCTGTCCATGCAAGCTTTTGAGCCCATGTCCTTCTGTGAAAATTCATCCACTGGTGTCTAGTCAACACATCTAGGAAGTTCTCAGTCTTTCTAATTTAAATATGCTGGCCTTGAACTTACTCTGTGGTTCTGACAGGACATTAGATTTTGATCCTCTTGCTTCTTCCTCCAGGTAGCCGAGATTATAGGTCTATTCTACTGTTTCCAGCAAGAAAGTTGGTCATTTTCTTTTATTATTGAACTTGTTATATTTCTGCTAATGTTGTGTCTACTTATAAACTTCTAAGAAAGTGAATATTCTTGAGCATAAAGAATATGTTCAAACATTATTATTAGAGCAGTATATTTTAACTTTGGAATTAAGGATGAACTGATTGTAGTGGAAAATTTTCTTTCCCGGGAGAGAAAGCTTCAGGACTTGGAGGCCAGCTCGGTGCTCCGCCTCCCGCCTGCTGCGTCCACTTCTGCTGCCTGTGGTCCCCAAAGCAAAACAAGGAAAGGCTCTTCAAAACTTTAGTTTAGGGACACTAGCAAGTTTAATATGCTTTCCTACAGAGAAGCATGGAGATCTAGACAAACAATGACTATTACAACCACCCAATCTATGGGCACAAACAAATGCTTGGATAGTATCTTAGTAGGGGCATCACAGCCCTCTAACAAAACAATTACAGTGGCTTTTCTGTTGGGGCCTATAACGTTTCCTGCCACCAAGGGTCAATTTGGCTTAAGGTTTCAGATGTGTGTTTCTCCCCAGGGAGCAGAACTTAAATCTGATTGGAACTTTGCTGGTTGTACATATACTAGATGAGCCACCATAGCACCAGCAGGAACATATTGCTTGTCATGTGATAATGCAGTACATGGGATCTGTAGCAGAACCTTTGGGACCATTGCCCCCTAGTGGTCCACATAGCACTCTCGAGCACTGTGAAGGCCAGTTGTCCAGTAGCAGGGAGTCCTTACCTGGGTGCCAGCACGGTCTCTTTCCCACACTCACATCATGCCATGTCTTCAGAAATAGGGTCTTACCATCTTCTTGCTGTGTGCAACCAACATTAAAGCCAATGGTCTTTATTTTGGGGCCTCTAGAGCCTCCTTGGCCAACAGCTCATGGGAGGCAACACACTCCTGGTACTGAAGTCTCTATTTAACAATTGTACAATTTTGGGGCCAGGCTCTATTTTTTTTTTAAACTTTTTATTTCATTTATTTATTTATGTGTATGAATGTACTGTCTGCGTGTAGGTTTGTGCACCCGTGTCATGCAATGCCGCGGAGGTCAGAAGAGGGTGTCGGATTCCCCTGGAACGGAGTTCTCCTGGAATTGGAGTTACAGACGGTTCTCAGCCGCCATGTGGGTGCTGGGGATTGAACCCGGGTTCTCTGCAAGAGCAGTCAGTGCTCTCAACTGCTAGGCCATCTCTCTAGCCCCCCAGCCTCTATTTTTAATAGCTGTCTATGCTTTGGGACCTACAGGCCCAGACCATTGCAAACTTTCCTCAGTCATCTGGGAGAATATCACTTGTGTCTTACCCAATCATAAAGCTCCCAAGGATTTCATACTTATACCTGGCCCTGGTACCCCTTAGCAAATTTACTTTTTATCTTTGTTTCTTCAAGTGTATCTGATATCTCTCCAACAGGTCTCACATCTGTAAAGCACTCAGACATTAACATTATATATTAAACCAAACATTAACAAGGTCTAACATAGCATGGGAAGATTTTATCTATTAGTACCAGTTGTTGTCTCAACAGATTCATGTTGGGTACAACAGCATGGGTAGGAGGCATTAATTCAGTTAGTTCTTTAGTATCTGTGTCGTTTTCTTGAATCCATTTGGTATCCTGGGGTTTTTGCATACAGCTTCCCTGCATTTCTTTAGCTTTGATAGGCCCATTGGGCCTGGCTCAAGCTGTCTGCTGTGCACAGGGCTAATGAAGAATAGGTCTCCTGTCCTCACTGCTGCACTTGCTGGTTCCCTGGGTCCAGGAGGCCCTGGATATGACTCTTGGCTGTAGTCACACCTCTGGTCTTTTCATTGGCCCCATTTGGCTTCTAGAGAATGCAAACTGTCTCTACCCCTGTCATAACTTTTCTCACCAGAGAGAGGTACCCTGTTTAATCTGGGGATGCTGTTATTCCATCCCTGGGACAATTTTTATCCTCTGTATGCCTTTTGTGAGCTGTTCCTCAGGCTTTAATGCCTTCCAGAGGCTTTAAAAATTCATTAGCACAGAATGGCTTCTTATCAGTTTTTTTCTTTAGAACTTGGGCTAGACACAGATTTGCCACGTTTTCCTTTGAGTTACCCAAGCAGACTTCTTTTTCTGGTTGTTTTTATATTGCCTTTAGGTTGTTTTACTCTTTTACAGACCTACTTTCCATGCTGGTCTAAGTCACTTGGATCTGACAACTTTATAAAGATTCTGTCTCATGAAGGGACTCAGCACAGTCATTAAGCTCCATACCAATCTTGAGGTCCTTGTTCAATCAAGTTTTTCCTTAAATCTTTAGTAAACATAGTTCTATCTGGCCTAATGAACTAGGCACTATATATTGCTTTCCTCATATCTAGTTCTCTCAGTAGTGCCTGCCCCTCTCCTACCATCCTACCCCTTGGTTTCATGTTGACCAAGTATCTCTGATCCATCATATAACCCAGTCCATCAGAGACTGATTTAGCCTATGCTGCCTCATTTTTTGCAGCCTGTGTCTCAAGGAGGGATGGGTGGTTATATTGCTCAGCTTTTCTGATTCTGCAGCACTTAAAATAATTCCATTTGCCCCCACAGTCTCACAAACCACGTGGTTAGGGGTTTCTTTATTGTTTATTTCAAAGTCTTTCCCAATTGCAACAACTCCAGTGCTGAGTATTCTTTCATTACCGTTATTTCCCACACTGGGCCATGGTTAAAACCACCCTCAGCATGTTGAAACATGGGTTTTTCCTTTCTTTGTATTAAACGTTGAACCCAAGGGACATCTTGTGCTCTTCCTAGGACATTCCCTTCCTCATCACTATCTGCCTTCTCCCTTGGGTCCCAGGATTTTTCCTTTCTTTGTATTAAAAGTTGAACCCAAGGGACATCTTGTGCTCTTCCTAGGGTCACTCCCTTCCTTATCACTATCTGCCTCCTCCCTTGGGTCCCAGGATGAACCTTGTATTATTGATCTAATCTGGCCTCTCTTCCCCTTCTGGCCACCTAGCTGTGAAAGCTGCAAGCTAACACTTCTACCTCTTTTTCTCTTTTATGCAGTTTACTGGCCCAGAGGCCAGTACTGAAGAGGCAGGCCTCTTACTCTTTTCTTGCTCTAAATCTTTAATAACATAAAGTAAGGTCCAGGCTACCTCAGCCAGGGCTTGTTGCAATTCCTACCCTTGGTTCCCATTTCCCAGGGCTCACCAAGTTTGCTCTAGACCTTCTGCTGGTTTCAAAACATCTCCATATTCATGTGACAGACCTCATTGCTCAGTTAGATGTGCCACTTTATACCATCTAGAAGTAGATGGCCATCCAGGGATTTCTTCCATTTAGATGGCCATCCAGGGATTTCTTCCATTGACCTTATCTGCCTGGGTGGCTTCACTTCAGGCATGCATCTTAAAGTCCACTGCAAGATTCATACTGCAGCTACTACACCTGCTATGCAGACAGCCCACCATGTCAAAATTTCCTCTGCACCCTATCCACTTTCCTTTTGGTTACCTGTCTCTTCCCCCATAACAGAGGGAACCCCATTGCTCTTCCCAAACTCTTCCTCAGTTTTTTGCCTATCCTGCTAGACTATGTGAATTTGCGGTTGCATAAGCCCCTGCTGTTCTAATACTGGAGGTCTGACTTACTGTGAGGTTAGCACTCTTCCAAGTCTAAAATCAGGGGACTGTTTTATGTCAGTATCCTGCGTTGATGGTCGTTCTTCAAAGTTTGGGATGATATACATGCTTGATTGGTTTTGGTTTTTTGTGAACTCTTCTGAATATGTCAGCATGTTTTTATTTTCTTTTCTCTCTCTTTTGCTTAAACCTTAAATCTTATTTACAACACTCAAATTGAACTCAATCCCTTGTACACTGAGCTACATCCCCAGTTGCATTTTTTTCCCTTCAAAGTTTATTTTGAGGTAGGATCTTACTCTATAGCAAGGGAGGCCTTGAACTTGCAGTTTTCCCGCCTCAGTCTCCTCAGTAGTTATCATTACTGTAGTGTGCTGCCTGGTTGACCTATTTTCATTTGTAATGAGGCTCATTCAGGGTTTAAGTTTTGAGATCTTTCTACTCTGAGAACACATGAGTCCCACAGGACCAGCTGATAACTTTTCTGGGCGTTTCACCTTGTCTCTCTCAGTGTGGCTTGTAAGAACTTAACCCTTCAGCATTTTGCCAGACTCCTACCCCAGGAGTCTGAGTATTCAGGTTAGGGGCTGTAGGCTCTTGGACTTGAGTCACATTACTTACTGTCATGGCTTTGGTTTTCTTATTTTAAGATTAAAGCTTGAGTTGGTTTTCTTTTTCTTTTTCTTTTTTTTTTTTTTTTTTTTTTTTTTTTTTTTTTGGCATGGGTCCCCTTTTTTCCCTTTTTTTTTATTTATTATTTCGGTATGTGTCTCATGTACTGTCTGCATGCAGGTTTGTGCACCCGTTGTCGTGCAAAATGTCCGTCGGGAGGTGCAGACACGAAGGGTCCTCCTCGGATTACCTCTCCCCTGGGAACTGGAGTCATCTCCTGGAATTGGGAGTTTCAGAGGTCTTCGGCCGCCAGTGGGTGCTGGAGATCGAACCAGGGTCCTCTGTTAAGAGCAGTCGGCTGCTCTTGACCACTGGCCATCTCTCCAGCCCGAATGTAATTTCTTATGGGCTCTAGAAAATCCACCCACTTTACTTTTCAGACTGCTGTAATTACTGATATATGAGTGGGAATGAGTTATTCAGTTTTTTAGAAGTATTAATAAACTTAAAGAAGGAAAATGTGAAATTCCTCAAACATAAAAAAAAAAGTGAGCTGAAAGGGTAGCAGGACCGTTATAGGTCAGAGGGCATACCTTGGGGTGAGGTTGAGGAAGGCGACAAGGTGGGAATAATGTTCTAAACTGAATTGAAAAGATGTCTGAAATACACAAAACACCAATTAAAAGCATTATTAAAAATTTTATTTGAAGAACAAATTAAAAAGCAAACCACTAAGACTGAAATGTATGCAAAAAGAAAGAAAAAAAAGTTTGATATTCTTCTTCAAGGTCACACATGCAATTCCTGTCCTCTGACAAGCTATTATTTCTTAATCATCAGAATTTCTTTTAATTTTTATTTACGTTGTATGAAGTGTTTCCTTCCCCTGCCATGTACTAGCCTAAAGTGCGCACAGGCCAGAAAGGTGAATCAATTGCCCGTGGAACTAAGGTAAGGACAGTTGTGTAAGCCACACCATGTGGTGCTGTGGACCAAAATCTGGGTTAGTGCTTTTTTTTTTTTTTTTTTTGTCTCTTTGAGACCAAGGGTCTCCCTGAAGCTCTGGCTGTCCTGGAACTCACTCTGTAACCAGGCTTGCCTGATTTACATGTGATCCAAGAGATCGCCTGCTCTGCCCCCAAGTGCGAGGATTAAAGGCATGTGCTTACCACGCCGCAGTCTTTGCCTCTTAACTGCGAGCCATATCTTCCATGCCCCTACTCGACATAAAAATTTAATTACAATTTTTAATTTATCTATTGTTTTTTTTTTAATTTACCAAGTCTTAATCATTTCTTTGAGCATCTAAACCTGGGAAAATATTCTTTTTTTTGTTAAGACAGAAGTCTGTTACATGCGCAGTGTTACCTTCATGATTCCATCTATCCCCCCTTACGAGGCCTTCCACTCGCTGCAGAGGTCTTGCTGATGCAATGCTGATAAACCGAAATGGTTCCTTAATGATGTACATACTCCACAATTTGTCTGATCCCTCCACGCCAGTACTTGATCAGGCGCAGTGATATATTAGGTATCTTAATGCGGATATGTAACAATGAGATTGTCAACTTATTATTCCTACAAGCTCTTAACATCACCTAATCTAATTTATAATATATCGCAATGATACTGTTAATCATCTCTCTTCCTCTAAGACTGTTCTCCTACCAACAATCCGAGCTCTATCCTCTATTATGTATAACCTATACATAGAGATCTTCTGTTCACGTCTTGATCGCTGTCATTCCTATATATATGGATAAGTAATTCCTTGAACAATGTCACTTGTTTTTTTGCAGTATGTTTTTATAATATCCTTTTCAATCGCTGGCCTCCTGAATTCTAGTATGGTTATTAACCTCATGCATAGTATGAGTATAGGTTTTTTACAATACATACTCTCCTCACTTTTCTGCTCCATAATTGTCTCTGCACATTGTATCATGTGATCTCTACTGATCTCTCAACAATACACCTTGCCAAAGTGCTGTTTAAACCAGTGTTTGTACATTAAGCTCTTTTGCAGTTTTAATGAGGTCCCACGACCACTCAAGCTCAGATGTAGGGATCTACCTCTCTAATCTCACCTGTGGTCAACCTCTCGCCACTGTCTGAGTTTCTAGATTAAAGCCATCAGATATCTCCCTCATGTGTCCTCGTGCCTCCCAGGCAACCAGAAGCTTCATACATGTTTGTGAGGTGTCACAAACCCTACTCTCTATAAGCCCACATTTACACACATGAGTTAAAAGAGACAGTAGACAAAACGCTATTATAATATTTCTGTTTAACGTCTATATTACCGGCTATCCTTCTGTGTGTCTTACAGAGTGGGACAGCTCCAGCACAATGCTGGAGCGCTTACAGTGTATACCCAATTTCCATTTGAAATGAAACAGAATTATAGTCTCAAGCAAACTAGGTCACTAGGTTCAACTACCTGATCCGTCAGGTATTCCTTCTTCAACAACAACCTGTACATGAGCACCTCAAGTTTCAAGGACCAGATTACCTGACAAAGCTTTTAAAATCTGCCAACTGAAAGTTAACTTAAGAAACAAAAACAGGGGCCAGGGAGACGCCATAACGCGCGATGCCAGGTACACAGCTCTACAGCTTTAGGAGGGGTCTGGCGGGGGGCAGGCTGGGAGAGTGGTCTCTGCTCTGAACCCATTCACGGGTTCCACGGCCCAGAGGGACCGCGGCGCGGGTGAGCGGGTAGCGTGCGCGTCGCCGCCTCTGGTCCCGGCTGGGAACTTGTGGCGCGCGAACCTGGGGTCGCGGAGACGCCATAAACGCGCCAGGCCAGGGTTACAACTCTACAAGCTTCAGGCGGGGTCTGGCGGGGCAGCTGGGAGAGGGTGTCGCTTTGAAACCGGTCTACGGGTCCCCGGCCCAGAGGCGCGGACCGTGGGCTAGATCAGTCACACAATACCCCCCCCCCCCGTGCGCCAAGTGAATTGCTAAGGATCCAAGTGGTCTTCCTTTTTGGAGAACCTTGCAGAAACAGAAGAGCAAAGACTAACTTAGGCTTCCAACATCCAATATAAACACAAAACTGAAAACTGAAACCTAGCCAAGTCGAATACATCATAAAAAAAAAAGAAAAAGCACTCAGCAAGGAGGCAATCAAAACCATCCGCTAATATACTGAAAAGTCTTTTGTGACTTGAACCACAAAGGGGAAACCACAAAAGGGAAGCCCAAAAGCCAGGGACACGATGAAGGAAAAACATGGGAAAGGCACAGGATACTCCCACACCAGGCCCCACCAAACCTGGAGGAGATAGCCACAATGGATCCCCTTGGAGGAGACCAAGGAACAGAGCTTAGAAGAATAATTGCAGAAACGAGAGAAATTAAAGGAAAATAAAGAAGAAGTCATTGAACTAAATGGAGAGAGAATGAAAAACTCAAAAAGGACCTAGAGGGATACAATGACAAATTCGGAAAGACTACAAAGGAGAGATGACAAACTTCCAGAAAGAACTAGAGGGAGGAAAAAAAAAAAAAAAAAAAACAAAGGAATAAAACACCTGAAAAGGAAGCCAACCATAAGTAAGAAAGGATAGCACAAGAAGAGATGAGAACACAAAGAAGAGATTTGAGAAGCTCAAAAAGGAAATGGAAGTACTAAAGACTAAAACACAGGAGGAAACAAAAAAGGGATTAGAACACTCGATCAACATCAAAAGAAAGAAAAAAGAAAAGCTCTCAGAAGTAGAATGGAGGAAGCAGAACAAAGATATCAGACCTGGAACGATAACACAGAGCAATTAAAAAAAAGCTCAAATAAAGGATTATAAAATTTGAAAATACACAAAAAGTGGAAAACCAGGAAAATATGGGACCTATGTAAAAGACCAAACCTGAGTCCGACTTCATAGGAATAAAGGAAGGAGAAGAATCTCAAGGAGAATATTTTGATCAGATCTTCAACCAGATAATAGAGATAAAATTTCCTCCAAAACTAAAAATAGACAAGCCCATACCAGATACACAAGAAGCACATAGGACCCAAATAGACAAAGATCAGAAAATAACACAGCCCCAGCACATATCATATTAAATGCTGATGCCCAAAACAAGACAAAAATTACTGAGGGCACAAAAGAAAAACAAGTCACATACAAAGGGAACCCATCAGAATACACAACTGGACTCTCGGCCTTCAACACCTGCAACAAAGAAGAACCATCGGAGCAAAGCATTCCCTGTGTTAATGGGACTATGGATGCAACCAGAATACTTATCTCCCAGCAAAAATGTCATTTAGACTTGAAGGAGAGAGAGAAAATCGTCATGACATAAAAAGATGATGGAATACATGTCTGGAAACCAACTCTTTCATAAACTACTTGAAAGCATCAAAGGGCAGAAGAAGGAGCAACAATCCTCAAAACACCTAAAAAAGAAACTAATAAAAAAACCATAGGAGCAAAATACAAAGCGCTGAAGTCCAAATGGAATAAAGTGAAGGAAGCAACATCCATCTTTCAATTGTAAACCTTAGAATATTAATGGAGCTACTTCCCCAAGTCAAAAGGCATAAGACTGGGGAAATGGATTAGAAACAAAAACCCATCTTATGCTGTCTACAAGAAACCATCTCAATTTCAAAAGGATAGGGCACCACTTACAGGTGAAGGATGGAAGAAAGTATTCCGAAGCAAATGGTACCTAAAATGAAATTAGGTGTTGTCTATTTCTAATATAAGAACAAAATAGACTTAAAGCAAAAGAAATCAAAGAGAAAAGAGAGGGCCATTACATCCTTATCAAAGGAAAATTGACAAGAAAGATTCACACAATCAATAACTATATATGCACCAAACATAAGTGCACAACACTTATAAAGACAATCTCAGGATCCTCAAGGCACAGATTAACCCCAGCACACTAATATAGGGCACTTCAATACCCCAATAAGTCTCTAGGAAGGAATTAACAGGACAAAAGGATAAACAGAGAGACATCTGAACTAATTGACACAATACCCACAATGGACCTCACAGACATCTTACCGACTACGTTTCACCCAAACACACGAGAATACACTTTCTACTCAGTCACCATGTAACATTCTCCAAAAACAACCACATACTTGGACACAGTGGGAAAAACGCTCAACAAATTATTAAGAAAGATTGAGACAATCTCATGCATTCTGATCAAACCCAGGTGTGCCAATACAAACTCAATATCAGAACAACCAGAACTACCACTCCTACAACCTACAGGAACCACCATGGAGACTAAACAACAGTCTCTTGAATAATGATAGTGGTTCAAGGAAGAAATAAAAGA
>VZQC01010091.1:1597410-1613678 GCA_009823505.1 Rhizomys pruinosus
AAAAAAAAAAAAGAAAAAAAAGAGATTTACATTCTAAGCCAGGCGTGGTGGCGCACGTCTTTAATCCTAGCACTTGGGAGGCAGAGGCAGGCAGATCTTTGTGAGTTCAAGGCCAGTCTGGTCTACAGAGTGAGTACCAGGACAGTTGGGGCTACAGGGAGACCCTGTCTCAAAAAGACCGAAAAAAAAAAGATTTACATTCTAACAGCATAGTTGCTTTCAGATAAACAGAAATATAACAATAATGTTGTTCAGCTTGCCTTTCATCTGGGGATTTGGTGTTAGCATCCACAAATGAGGGAGAGTATTCACTGCTTGTTTTTTCTGGGACTCTGTTACTTCACTTAGCATAATGAGTTCAAGTTCCATCCATTTACCTACAAAGAATAAATTTTTTAAACTTTGAAAACTTTTAAAATATTTTATTTATTATTTTTTATGTGTACTAGCGTATTACCTGCATGTACGTCACTAGGCCTGTGTTGCATAGTGCTGGTAGAGGTCAGAATGTGGTGCCAGATCCCCTGGAACTAGAGTTATGGATAGTTGTTAGTTGCTGTCTGGGTGCTGGGAATCGAACCTGTGTCCTCTGCAAGAGCAGCAAGTGCTCTTAACTGCCTAGCTATCTCCTAGCCTCTTAAAGAAGGCATAGTATGATAACAGGTGCCAGGCAGTAGTGAGAAGGTGAGTCTTCTTGAGATTTGGCAGTGAATGAAGATTGTTTTCTAGGAAGCAAATAAAAATTATCACACATTATTCAAGGCTAGGGTGTTAATTTTTCAGAAAGGGCCTTGTATGTGAGACCTGGTATAAACAGCAGCAGATCTCCAGAAATGTGTCAGCCAGGAGGTAGAGTTTGGGCCGCCACTCAATACGGACAGAGGAGAAAGGGAAGTAAACCTCAGCTACCTTCATTTGAACACTGCTCAGAAGAATGAGCCATGCCTGCCTTTGTGATTTGTAAGTCCCTTATGTGTAGTTGGCTGTGCTAGCAGGCCATGAGCTGATGACACTTAAACATTACTCCATAAAACGAACTTTCTTTCTTCTGATTTCTTGTTCACAAAAGGACAATTTTTTCTACTTTAGTCAATGACTCCCTATAGACAGTGTACTTTTTTGGCAGAGGAGCTTCCCTTTGTTTTGTATTGTAAGCTAAATTCAAAGGGAACATTCCTGCTTTATTTGTTAAAAGCATTCTTCTTTTCATGATTATATTTTAACAACTTCATCTCTTCTTTGAAATCTGAGTTGGGTTTGTTGCCCACTTTCTCTGTCTAGTTCAGTTGTGTCTAACACAGTAGTTAAGATGATTAAGCCAGTGTGTAATGGCTGAGACGTATTACCCATCATCCTGGTTTCATATGCTATGTATATAATTCTAGTAATTCCAGTTACACAATAAGTCCTGTGTAATGTCACTTTGAATTTCTAGAGCACAATTCTTCAAATTGCTTGAAATAAGAAGCTTTTCATTTTTAGATTTAGAATATTTCTATTGACTTTACCAATTAAACTCTCCTATTCCACAATCCAAAATGCACTGAAATCTAAAGTTTGTTGAGTGTTATATTCATGCTCAAAATCTATGGACTTGGGAGAATTTTAGGTTCGATATTTTTAAATTAAGCATGTTCAATTTTAATGAGATCATTTAATCATAATGATTGAGAATTGTATAATAATAATGATTGCAAATTGTTTTCCCTACAAGAGGCCCCTAAGTACTTGTAATCTCTCAAAGGGCCTCTAAAAACCTCTTTTCATTAAATATATTTGGTTACTTGGAATGTGTTTCTATTTTAGGTGGTTATTAAATTTTTATAACTCAAAAGCATATGTATAGTATGACTGCATTCAAAAGTTAGAATTTTTAGTCTGTGTTGTGATTGAATTATGCTAAGAACACATTTTTCTCAAATGAAGAAGCTAATAGTATCATATTAGATAATTTCTGTTTCTGGTGTTTTACTAATGTTTAGGGTTCATACAAGGTCACTGTGTAATATTAGCTTTTACTTTCTGATTAAATAATAATACCATGTTATGAAGTGATAAAAGGTATTTTCAACTTTTTTTTTCTTTTGTGGATAGAATTTTGATAGTCTTGTCTGCCAACTGTTTGCTTACTGGTTGCCAAAGTGCCAACTTTTGAGCTTTAAATGTCATCTATTGAGCTCAACATTAGAGGCTTAATGACAAGTATTTTATTTTATTTTTTATTTTTTTATTTTTATTTATTTCTGTATGTGTATGAATGTACTGTCTGCATGCAAGTTTGTGCACCCGTGTCGTGCAATGCTGTAGAGGTCAGAAGAGGGTCTCAGATTCCCCTGGAAGTGGAGTTCTCCTGGAATTGGAGTTTCAGACGGTTCTCGGCCGCCATGTGTGTGCTGGGGATCGGCCCAGGGTCCTCTGTAAGAGCGGTTGATGCTCTTAACCTCTAGGCCATCTCTCCAGCCCAGATAAGTATTTTAAAACCACTTCCTCCCTTTAGTATTCTAATTAAATGTAAATTTATTTAAGGTGGTAAGTTTTTGAATCCAGTTCTTTGATTTGGTTGTGTGGGTAACTGTTTCTTGGCTTCTTATGTAACCAAGTTCTGTTTTATTTCTTACATGTCAGGAAAAATATATAAGTAATGAAGAAGAGCACTTAAGGAGGATGGAAGAGGACAGATTGCAGCTCAAGGACCAGCTTCTTTGTTTGGAGACTGAACAGGAATCCATTCTTGGTGTAATAGGAAAGGAAATTGATGCAGCTTGTAAAACTTTCTCCAGAGACTCCATGGAGAAATTGAAAGTAATTATCATTTCTTATTGTGCTTTAAAATTTCAGTTATTTTCCTAATACATAATTATAATGAGATTGTAACATGATTATATAGTAGTTACATTTTTATTTCAGGAATGTTTTTGCAACAAAAATATCTTCCTCAGTGTTTAGGAGTGAGCACTCTATTATTGCACAGTCATGGTGAAAGGAAGTGTGCTGGCATTCTGTTGAGTCACCTGTGTTTCACTCAGTGAAAGAAGATCCTTCATGAAAGAGGCAGCAGTTCTGACACAGGAAAATATCCTCTGGTTCAAGAAGCTTGGATTTTGACTTTTTCATTATGATAGCTTGTTTTTGATGTTGTTAGTAATTTACATCTATTGAGGTCAATATTAGAGGTTTAATGATAACTATGGTCCATGTAGTCTTTCCATTAACCCTTTAAACCACCCCCTCCCTTGAGTACTCTCAATACAGCACAGAAAATTTAAAATACAATTTCAAAATAAAAATCTAGACCTGGAGGGCCAGGTAACTTGCTCCCAAATGTTACTGTGATTAAATACTGCAGTAGGACTTTAAACTACAGGGGGTCTCACTCTGGAACATGAATAAATGAACACTGTGCTCCCTGTTTTCCCTGTTTCAACATGTGCTAGTCAGTATGGTTTTTCTTAAAAATATTTATTATTTTTATTTTATGTGAGGGTATGTATTGCCTGCCTGTAGGTAGGTGTACCCATGTCCTGCAGTGCCTGCAGAGGTCAGAGGATGGCGTAGGATCCCCTGGAAATGGAGTTACAGACTGTTGTTAGCTGCCTCGTGGATGCTGGGAATCGAACCAGGGTCTTCTGCAAGAGAACCCAGTGCTCTACTTAAGAGCTGAGCCCTCTCACCAGCCCTGCTTTTTCTATATTTAAAATGGAAAATGACTTCTCAACTAGTAGTTGTCATAAAAACAGAAATGATCCTGGGGTGCTCGAAATTCCTTAAAGTGGTACCTTTTTGAAGTGTAAGTTCTGGTGGTTCTGTGTTCCATGCAGGGAGTAGGGCTTGGCTTTGATTTGACCTACCTTGAACATAGTAAGGATCAGCATAATTTTCAGCTGTATTTGCTTCAATTTATGATGCTATCCTACTCAAATGGATTAAGCTTAAGTGGCTTGGTGTTTCACGTGGATAGTTACCATTATATTTTCCCTGGTTAGATGGTTTCTAAAACCTTTTATTCCCCTCTGTTCTTTTTTTCTCACCCCCCCCAATTGCTATTTGAAAGAAAATAAAATATAATTCTACTCTTTCAGTCAGAAGCTTCTTAGGATTCTACTTTTATATAAATATTTCAATTTGTAGAATTTAGTAGAGTTGATGGATATTTTCCAATTTTTCCCCAATACCTTCTTTTAAAAAAATGTTTAGATATTGCAGTGGTCCAGCTCTTAGGCTAATATGAGCAGTAATTGGGTTTAAGAGGAAAGCCCAGTCTTTCAGGGATGCTGCAGGGTCTGTTATAATGCTCACTTATTGTTTTTCCTGTCTAATGCTTTTTTTTTTTTAATTTAAGCCTTGCCTGATTGACTTATGTCTAAAGAATATGTGACCTTATAAATCATGTTTCATGGGAAAGGAGCACATACTAACAATGCCAGCATTTTCTCCACGTTTAAAAATATAATTCCCGATAGTTTTCAGTCATATTCAAGCATGAAAGTGAAGACATTTGAATCATGTTATAAGGTGTTTAAGCCTTGTTATGGTTAATTGTAGGAAGAAACATAGATGGGCAGACAGGAACATTCTTACATATTCTTTTTCTTTATAGTGAACAAATCATCCCTTCAGCTTGATATAACATCATCCTGTGCTTTGAGATGTTAGATATTCATTCAGAGTCTCTCTCTCTCTCTCTCTCTCTCTCTCTCTCTCTCTCTCTCTCTTGCCTTTTGTTTGAGACAGGGTTTCCCTGCAGCCCCAGCTGTCCTGGAACTAGCTTTGTAGACCAGGCTGGCCTTGAACTCACAGAGATCTGCCTGCCTCTGCCTCCCGGGGGCTGGAATTAAAGCCATGCACCACCATGCCTGTTGAGTCTCTTTTTTTCATAACAAAAGTATGTCTTAGTGTTCTTGTCAAAGTTGAGGGTTATTGATGATGACATTGAGACATGCAGTTACAGGTGTATGTTGAGGATGCCTTGTGTGCCAGAAACTGTGGAAACACTGTATATTTGATGCTGTACCTTGGCATTATGAGGTAATTTGTCTCCTTTGCAGATGATAACTTGTAGCTACCCCACTTACAAATGGCTAAAGATGTTCTTTTCATTCTGTATAAATCTGTGGAACAGATAACAAAATATGAACATTGCTTGTATTTCTTTTTTTTTTTTCTTTGAGACGGGATCTCTCTGTAGCCTCTGCTGTTTTGGAACTTACTCTGTAGACCAGTCTGGCCTTGAATTCACAGAGATCTGCCTGCCTCTGAGTGCTGGGATTAAAGGTGTGTGCCACCATGCCTGGCACTTGTATTTGTTATATCAAAATGTTTTTCCTTTTATCAATGAAGGTTTAATTAAGGTTCATATGGTAGGTTAATGATAAAGAAATGTATAACTGGTGACCAGTGGATGCTTATAAAGTACACAGTACAATGTTCAAAGAAGAAGAAGAAACTGAGAATTTTGATGATTAGGGAAACATGGATGACAAAGCAGAGAGGGCCTAAGAGTTGAGTTAGTGCTGGATCTGTGATGGTGCAGGCCTTTATCTCCGCACTAGAGTGGAGGGAGGTAAAATGGTTGCTGATGCTTGAGGCTAGCCTCTTCCACATAGGTCTACAAGTGAGTCCAGAGAAGCCAGGGTTACCTAACAATACCCTCCCATTTCTAAACACTAAATGATACAAAGTAATAACAATAAAAGAGTTAGGTTAATTTAGATAGAGAAAGCAATGATTAAGAGAAGGTTGCATATAATACCTTCGAACACTTCCTTAAGGAAAACATGAGCAAAAAAAAAAAAAATCCTTGACCAATTACAGTGTGATTATGTGGTGTATATAATAATATTATTGTATATATATAAATATATATATATGTTATATATATCATATTATATAGAGAGAGAGAGAGAGAGAGAGAGAGAGAGAGAACAACAAAAGAATTGGGAAAAAACAATCTGGAAAGACTCAAAAAGATGCAAGACGTATGGCAGAGTGCAGGAACTCAGGTGGGGTAGGGGGCATGGAAAGGGAAGTGACTCTAAATTCGATTGAGAAATGATGTAGGATATATGGAAAAAGTTTAATAACAATAAAAAATAAATTAAAAAATTATACATGTGGTCAATATTTAGTATATAGTAATTGTGTTTAAGTGAGTTAATTATTGCTGTTCTGACAAATAATGTTGAACACACATCAGGAAATGTGGAGCTATTTCAGAATAGGTGTAGACATCCCTTTGGAGAGGGATTGGATATTTTGAACTGGAAAAAAAAAAAGAGTCCTACATATGTATCCTATGTAGCACTGGGAACAATAAACTTTGGGTCAGTAATTATAAAGTTCATTGGCAGCTTTTGAGTTTGACTTTAACTCAGTAATAAGAAAAAAAAAAACAGGTAATAGATTTTTGTAATTGAGATGGAATGAAGTAAATCAGGTAATAAGGCAACAACAATGCAGAGTTTTGCTGCTATCTTGAAATAGAAAGTGATGTTGGCATAAATTCATTTTGATGAGGTGTCTGTTCTTTACAATCTTTAAAAATTTTGTTTTTGATTTATTTTTTTATTTTATTTTATCCGAGTGTTTTCCCTGCATGCATGTAAGTGCGTCTGTGTGTGCATACCTGAGGAGGACATTAGATCCCCTGGATCTGGAGTTACGGAATTGTTAGCCACCACGTGGGTGCTGGGAATCAAACCCAGGTCCTCTGTAAGAGAAGCTCTTAACTGCTGAGCTACCTCTCCAGCTCTTGTTCTTTACAGTCTTCGATGAAACAAAAGGGACCCTGTAATATATATGTGGATAAAGGTTACAGAATTAAGTTGCTGTGTAAGCACACCCAAGCCTCTGTGAAATACATTACATGGAACAACATGGAGGAAATGAAACAAAGGTGAATTAAACAGACTTTAATCATGGTTGCTTGTCAGATGAAACCTCATGGATTCAGCCTCCAGAGAGCCCAGGGCTGGGGGCACCCGATAGCGCTTCTGTTTCATGTCTCTATATTGAGCTGCTTATTTATTGGCAATAAATAAACACCTAAGCATCCACCTAATAAATGGTTACAAATTTACTCTTTTTTGAATCCTTAATACTAAGGACTAATCATGGATGCTCTGTCAATAACTGGTGTACATTCATGCTAGAGAAAAATCTAGTTTTAATATTCTTTACTCTTTTTATAGGTATTTTCTTCTTGTCTCGAAATACATTGTGACCCACATCGCTGGTTAGCTGAAAGCAAGGTAATTAGTCATGAAATCCTAACATTACCCTAGTCTTTATGATCTTTAAGCCATACCATTTCTGCATCTGCCAATGTATCTATCACAGGTATGTTGATATGCTTCTATCACATTCATTTGTCTGCCAATTGTCCACATCCTCCCATTGCATCCACCACTTTTCATTATGAAATACTTCACGGTTTCTTTCACATGTTAGATAAATTTTTAAATTCATTGATTAAAATATATGTAATATAATGACTCTTAGGCAATTGCAGTTCTTTATAAAATAATTTTTTCAAATTTAAGATGTCGGTATTTCAATCTTTCATGTTATTTAAGTTTCATAATAAAATGCCCTGTAATTTAGACTAGTTATACTGTAAAGTAGACCAGTTAGAATTTTGCATCATGAAGCAATATTTGAGTTTATTGATTGATTGATTGATTGATTGGTTGGTTGATTCATTGATTACTGGGAATTGAACCCAGGGCCTTATGCATAGTATGTATACATTGTAGTGCTGGCCTGTACTCCTCGCCCCCATTATCCTTATCTAAAGTCATGAGAATAAAAAGGAATGTAACTTGTTCAGTGCTGGGTAAAGAATGAAAGATCAGATTATTTAATATCTTGGACTCACAGTGTCTTGCCACTGTACATATTATCATCTAAAGTCTCTTTATTCAGTGAAGATTCATTGATTTTGTAATCCTGTGTGTTACTCACTGTGTGGCTCTCAGATGGTCTGTGGTCTAATAATGAGATGTAGGCAGATTTTGAAATAGTCTTTGAAATGTGTTATATTACTATAGTTATTTATAGACCTTGACAAAGGAACATCGAAGGATGAAGAATTGTACTGATGTTTGTGCTGGGAGCATAGTGGTATAGAGTGCTGTAAGTTTGTCATAAAAAGCTACTGGAAGAAAGAGACACTTCGATTTGGTCTTAAACAGTTATGTGTTAGTTGGCTGATTATGAGGACAAGGGCAAGAAGGGGAGACTATTTGAGTAATCTAAGTTAATGAACTGAGATTGCTGAGCAAGGTGCTGGTGGAAAGCCAGGCAGTGACAGTGATCAGCTGTGAAGGCCAGCCATGCATTAGAAAGTGTTCTGAAAACATTCATAGTAAGAAAGAAGATACTGAGAATGAATACTAGGACTTATCTCCTGTGTAATATTCCCTCTTTTTTATATTTTATTTATTATTTTTATTTTATGTGTATGAGGGTATCACATGTCATTCATTGCCCATGGAGGTCAGAAGGTGTCAGATTCCCTTGGACCTAGAGTTGCAGATGGTTTGTTAGCTGTCCTGTGGGTGCTGGGAATTGAACCTGGTCCCCTGCAAGAGCAGCCAGTATTCTTAACCATTGAGCCAATTCTCCAGTCCCAAATTCCCTCTTTTTAAAAATATTTTTATTGAAATTTTGTGCATTTTATACAACATTTCTCAGTCCAATTTAGACTCATTCCCCTTTCCATACCCCCCACCCCACCTCAGTTCATGCATTCTGCCATACATGTCTTGTATCTTTTTCTGAGTCTTTTTTAAGGTTTTTCTATGCAGAGGTTTATTGTCGTGGGGAGAAGTTTACTGTTTCAGTGAGCTCTTTGTCCTTGTCCTTTTGTTGTTGTTGTTCCTTCCAATTTGTATTGCTCCAAAATATGCATATATATATATATATATCCAATATATATCCACACACATATATGTATATGTCACACATATGCTGTCAAAGTTATGTCATCTAAAAATAAACTATGTTAATTCCAAATCATATTTCAGAATTCCCATTTTTCCCTTTAAAAAAATTCCCCCTTTTCAAAACTGTCAGTCCTGTGTATTTCTAACTATTTTTGATAGCAATAGATGCAAATTCATGTTTTTGTCACCTGCATAGGAAATTAAGACTGTAGATGTCTTTGTATCTCAGAATTTTTTTTGGCTGAAAACTTCTGTTGTGCATTAATATAACATTTTTCTTTTTTCTTTTTCCTAACTCTGCAGTTCTGACAACTAGAGGAATGTACTTGGAATTTTCTTTCAAGTTAAAATCTTTATCATTTCTGAACAGAAAGCTTTCACTGCTGTGGTTCAGTTAAATTATGAGAAGCAGAGATGACTCTTAATCATAGCTCTTTAATTTGGGAGCTAGTGAGAAGTTTCTTCTTATCATTTAATGGGATTGAACTTCTGATCAGACCAGGTTTAATACTGCATGAGACAACTGTTCCTTCTACAGTGTGAAAGTGTTGTGATAAAAAATACCACATTGACCAACTGGCTGAGGAGGAATTGAATCTATTTACTAGCACGATGGTTTAGGTTATTGATGGACTACAATCCTGTAAGTCCCATGAACTATGACTAGATTGCTCTATACATATCAAAGATAAGATCTGAAATCAGAGGACAAAAACTATATGGAAAGTAGAATTGCTATTCAGCCAGTGCATGCTGACACTCTGCAGTATTGGAAAGACCTCAGAGGGCACTTGGTAATTGTTTTCATAAATCTACTAAATGAATTTCTTCTGTTAGTGTTAATTCTAGAACTAGCAGATTGGGTGTGGATTTTATCACTGTCACTTTGGTGACAGCCATGGCATAGCATAAACATGAAGTCCAATGGAGAGTTGGTCCAGATTCACAGATAAAATAGCCAGTGAAAGGTCAGGATAAGACATTATAGGAAGGGAGTATAAAAGCTATTCAGGAGTGAGCTGGAGAGATGGCCTAGCAGCACCCACATGGCTGCTGAGAACCGTCTTTTACTCCAGTTCCAGGGGAATCTGACACCCTCTTCTGACCTCTGCAGCATTGCATGACATGGGTGCACCAACATACATGCAGACAGTACATTCATACACATAAAAAAAAATTAAAAAAAAAGAGCTGCTGAGGAAGTCTGTTCCACAGGGGTGCTTGATGCTTCTGTTGCTTCATACTCTTCAAAAAAAAAAAAAAATGTTCAGGAGTGCCAGGCGAGGGTTTCCCATAGATTAGGGATGAGTTTTTGTCGTTAGTCCTAGAAGGGCATGTGAAAGCCAAGGTTTCCTATGCTTAGTGGAGAATTTCTGAGTAATGCTGTGGGATGCATTAGTAAGACATAGTCCTATTCTGAGTAACCTGCTTTCTTTAGAAACAGTAGACAAACATGCAGATACTTTGAATATTAGGTGAGAGCTTTGCTGGAATGTATTAGTCACTTTTCTGTTGCTGTGATAAAACCACCAGGACCAAAGGAACTTATAAAAGGAAGAGTTTATTTGAGCTTACAATTGAAGGGTCCAGGGAATTAAGAGTCCATTGTGGCCGGGAGGCATGGTGGCAGGAGTTTCACATCTTCCATTGAGCACAGGAAGCAGAGAGAGAGAGAGATACTGGAGACTAGCAAGGATTGTTAAACTCTCTAAGCCTGCTCTCAGTGATGTACTTCTCCAGCATGGCCAAACCTCCTAAGAACTCCCACAACAACGCCACCAACTGGGGACAAAATGTCTGAATACTTGAAGCCAGTGGGGGACATTTTCATTCAAACCACCACATGGAAGTACATAGATGCTCCCATGGAAGTCGGATCCCTCTGATGAATTTTGATGGTGCCTGTGGAAGAGCATGCATGCACGGGAAACACATTTAGGAATGGCATGGAAGAAAATGTGATAAATGCCAACAAACCCCAAGTGACTGACAAGAGCAGAATGTGAAAGGGTGTAGCAGCAAACGGCAGGGAGGAAGTTCAGGGCAAAGATGGAGACTAGGTTTTTCAAGAAGGGCATCATAGGCCATTTCGGGAAATTGGATTCAGATCTGTATTTAATGCAGGGTCACAACAGAATTAAAAATGAGTCACATGCTCATGCTTGTATTTTAGTTTTTTTTTTATTATTATTTATCTTTGTATGTGTATGAATGTACTGTCTGCATGCAGGTCTGTGCACCCGTGTCGTGCAATGCCGCGGAGGTCAGAAGAGGGTCTCGGATTCCCCTGGAACTGGAGTTCTCCTGGAATTGGAGTTACAGACGGTTCTCAGCCGCCATGTGGGTGCTGGGGATCGAACCCGGGTCCTCTGCAAGAGCGTCGGTGCTCTTAACCGCTAGGCCATCTCTCCAGTCCCATCATGCTTCTATTTTAAAACTATCACATGATAGAGATGTGAAAGCTGGATTAGAGGTGGTAAGATTGAAAGCAGGGAGACCCACGAGGATATGAATATGATGGTGTGATCCAAGGAAAAGTTTCAGTGACTCACATGCACAGAAAGATGAGAGTAATATTTCGATGATAGCATTCAAATGGTGGTGGTTGTCTTCATGCCAGAGGCTGATGGAGAAGGAGATATCTGGATTTTTTAGACCAAAGTGAAAGTGCAGAAAAGGACTCCTGTATAAATAAACCAGTAGGCAGAATCCTAGTTAGGCAAGCTAAGAAAGGCGTCCATATCTGGACATATCTATTAGGATAGGAAAGTAGAAAGGGAGGCAAGGGCATTTAGGTTCTCATTTTGCAGAGAAATAGGAAGAGTGGCGAGGCATTACCAATGAGACATTAGCTTCACTTCTCAAATCCAGAGCCTACAGGCTCCTAGAGGGTGGGGCTAAGGACAGAGACTAGGGAGAGTCACTGTTCAAATGACAGTGAATAGAGGAGAGCTGATGTAATAACGTGCTCCTCCTCACAGGGAAGCACCTTGAATGTGCTGTAGTTTACACCTTTTATTTTCAGAGTCTAGTATTAAATATTCCCCCTAATATGTAAAAAGATGAATTTAACATGAAGTGTTGTGCCCTTTTCTCTTGGCTGTTGTCCCATTGTGCTGAAATCCCTCATTTGCGCCTCTGTGTTTAGCCTGTAATTTAGATGAGAGAAGGTCTGTGCTTTTCTGATTAATTGCTACATTTTTGGCACTTAACACAATATCCTTGAGTAGATCTCAATGAATAATTTTTCAAAGATTCAAAGGAATAAATAATTATATTGGATTTTTTGCATTTTTCACCTGAAGTGTTCCTTAGCTTCAGAAGGATGAGTAGCAAGCATGCACATTTTAGTAAATGCCTTTCCTCCTGTTGTATTGGGATTACAGGCCTGGGCCATCCTGCTCAACACTCATTAAATAGCTTAATTTTCAAGTATTTATTAATTCAGAGTTGTGATCTTTAAGATTGTATAGGTAAGACATACACTTTTTTTTAAATTTATTTTTGTATGTGTATGAATGTACTGTCTGCATGTAGGTTTGTGCACCCGTGTCGTGCAATGCCGTGGAGGTCAGAAGAGGGTCTCGGATTCCCCTGGAACTGGAGTTCTCCTGGAATTGGAGTTACAGACGGTTCTTAGCTGCCATGTGGGTGCTGGGGATCAAACCCGGGTCCTCTGCAAGAGCAGTCAGTACTCTTAATCGCTAGGCTATCTCTCCGGCCCCAGTAAGACATACACTTTTAAATTAGAGTTTTCCTGTATTGTTATTTTTTGATATCATCCTCAAGAGCCAAGGCATTGGAAAAACCTTTGGTTTTCCTTGCAGTACAACTCAAACAGCTGTAGAAATTAGGAGTTTTAACCTTCTTCTGTTGCAGGTAAGAAAACCGAGTCTGAGGTAGAACAGAAGGCTAGTGAGTTACAGAGAGGGCTTTCAAACTTCACTTTCTGAACTCTACCATTTCTCTGTGTTTACTTTGTGTTTTGTACTCAAATAGAAATCTTATATTTGTGAATATTGTAGCTTTAGTGGAATTGAAATGTTAAGTCTTTGGGTGAAAAATATTAGATTTTGTATATTTAATTTTTTTTTGATGTATAGTTACCTACTACCTTATCTTTTCATTGCAAAAATGAAAATATTTTTATTCATCTTTTGGAAATATACTTTAGTTTTATGTATATGAAATGTGTACAGTTGGGAGAAAAATAATTTTGTATTTTAAAATATTTAAGGTTGTTTTGGAAATCCTTTTCCTTCTGTATTATATTTAGAGAAATAAAGTGAGAAAGTTTTACTGAGAAATTATAATTTGAACCAGAGTTTGGTAGAACTGGCCTCTAATCCAGGTACTAGGTAGCCATTCTGAAGCAGGAGGATCACAATGGGAGTTTAAGGCTAGACTGGGCAGCTTAGTGAGATCTTGTCTCAAAATAAAAAGTAAAAGCTGACTGGCTGGGGATTGGTTTAGTGATAGAGCACTTGCCTAACATGTGTGAGGCTCTGGGTTTAAGCCCTAGCATCTCAGAAATAAGATAAATCTATTTTGAAGCTGGCTTGTATCTTGGATTTGATTTCCATGGGTCTGGCGCAGTGTTTGTTTCAGTGACCTAGGCACATTCTGAAAACATTGCCATTCTTTTTTCTCTAGTTCTTATGTAAGCATTTTCTCCTCAAAATTAGAGTTTTGATGAGGAAAGTGTATATAGTAGTTAAAGCAGCAAAATTATGGGTCCTAATATTATTGCCGACTACATAAGCTATATAATCTTTTTATGTGAATTTTCTATTTTCTTTGGTTTTTAGCTTTGAATCATTCCTTAGTGACTCACTATTATGTTAAATCTCAGCAGAGGCTTCTGTCAGAATAGAAAGCTCATTGTGATAGTTTTACTAGATACTCATGAATATTCCCACCTAATTGCAAGCTGGCAACTATGGTGATAAAAACTGCCTTATTTTCCAATTCACTATATTGGTTTATTTAGCACTGCTTGTTGATGTTGCTAAATAAATGAGTCTATTATGTAATCTGTAAAATGTTCCTGTGAGTGGTTAATAGAAAGGTTTTTTGCTGTATGATTAATAGCCTTGGCAGCTAATTATAATTTGGAATGGTTAACATTATTTCTGTACTGTGTTCCAAGCCACTTCTTCAATATCCTTAATGAAGATGCTGAGTATTTTTCTAACAGTGTGTCTTTTAATTGATTATTAGTTGATTAAATTTCCATAAATTTATATTATATTCCAGATTATTAATATATTCTACATATGTATTCACTTTTTTTGAATTCACTTTTTATGAAGCCTCTAAGTATGACTAAATTTTGATTTTGCTTGTAAATAGAATAAAGGCTTCACAGAAGTAAATATAAGCTATACGATCCGTTATATTTGTCTCTTTTGAATTGTCCTAGCAAAGGGCCACACTAGTGACTTAAACAGCTGACATTTATTTTTTATTTTCTCATAGTTGAGAGGCTCTAAGTCCAGGATCAGGGTGGCGGTTTTGGTTTCAGGTGAGATCTCTTTTCCCATTTTTTTAGATGGTCACTTTTGTCTGTCTTCACTTGATCTGTCTTCTGAGCACATTCTAAGGGAACAGATTCTAGGATTTCCTTCTTTTTAAAAAAATATTTATTTATTTATTTATTTATTTATTTATTTATTTATGCATATGAATGTACTGTCTGCATGTAGGTTTGTGCACCCGTGTCATGCAGTGCCGCGGAGATCAGAAGAGGGTGTCGGATTCCCCTGGAACTGGAGTTCTCCTGGAATTGGAGTTACGGACGGTCCTCAGCCACCATGTGGGTGCTGGGGATCGAACCCGGGTCCCCTGCAAGAGCAGTTGGTGCTCTTAACTGCTAGGCCATCTCTCTAGCCCCAGGATTTCCTTCTTTTATATGGACAGGAGAACTCTCAGTTTCTTCTTTTATGAACTTAGTTAATATTCATCTCTGTAAAGGCTCTGGTGGTAAATACAGCATTGGTTTCAGTGTATGAATTTTGAGAGGATACAGTTTAATTTAAATTTTGAACCTGATCTGATGGTTTGTTTCAGGAATGATGTGTTGCTGGTTGTCTTTGATGGAACTCTGAAGTACTGTTAGGGCAAGGCAGATTTGTTTTTTCTCCTTTACTGCTTTTAGACAATTGTAGTGACTATATCAAGTGAGAAAAGTTCAAATATTGAGATGGGGTGGGTCCTAATGCATTGAGGAAAGGGAAGTATGTGATGATTTTCTTTATTTTCAAAGGCACTACCATGTAAAAACAGCTTAAATGGAGGATTGAGACTAATAGTCCCCAGGATCCATTTGTTTTTCTGAATGTGTTTTATGTTTTATGATACTGAATTGGTAGTTACTGAACACTGAAAGAAATCAGTAAAAAGCACCATTACAGTATGGAATTTGTTCTCTTTTTGAGATATGAGATGACTGGAATTTTCTTCTCATGTGATAGAAAACCACTGGAGCTCAGAAGAACCTTGTCCTGTCCTGATCGTGTTAGAGCACCTTGTCCTGATCCTGTTAGAGCACCTTGTCCTGATCGTGTTGGAGCACCTTGTCCTGATCGTGTTAGAGCACCTTGTCCTGATTGTGTTAGACAACCTTGTCCTGATTGTGTTAGACAACCTTGTCCTGATTGTGTTAGACAACCTTTCCTGATCGTGTTAGAGCACCTTGTCCTGATCGTGTTAGAGCACTTTGTCCTGATCGTGTTAGAGCACCTTGTCCTGATCGTGTTAGAGCACCTTGTCCTGATCGTGTTAGAGCACCTTGTCCTGATCATGTTAGAGCACCTTCTCCTGATCGTGTTAGAGATCCTTGTCCTGATTGTGTTAGAGCACCTTGTCCTGATTGTGTTAGACAACCTTGTCCTGATTGTCTTAGAGCACCTTGTCCTGATTGTGTTACAGCATCTTGTCCTGATTGTGTTAGACAACCTTGTCCTGATTGTGTTAGACCACCTTGTCCTGATTGTGTTACAGCACCTTGTCCTGATTGTGTTAGAGATCCTTGTCCTGATCGTGTTAGAGCACCTTGTCCCGATCAGGTTAGAGCACCTTGTCCTGATCGGGTTAGAGCACCTTGTCCTGATCGGGTTAGAGATCCTTGTCCTGATCGTGTTAGAGCACCTTGTCCCGATCAGGTTAGAGCACCTTGTCCTGATCGGGTTAGAGCACCTTGTCCTGATCGTGTTAGAGATCCTTGTCCTGATCGTGTTAGAGCACCTTGTCCCGATCAGGTTAGAGCACCTTGTCCTGATCGGGTTAGAGCACCTTGTCCTGATCGGGTTAGAGCACCTTGTCCTG